>CM076569.1:309702698-309989658 GCA_034641835.2 Pinus albicaulis
TATTCCGAGAATCGCACACTCCAACCGGCGTTATACATAACACAAATATTCTGGGAATTGCACAGAACCATATTCAGGGAACCGCTTAACCCCAAGCGGCAAGGCACATAAATTCCGGGAATCGCCTACCCCGATGGAGGATACATATATATATATATATATATCCATTACAATACATATAAATGCCGCGCATTACATATGTTGCAAAGGTCCAAAGCATGTACATTATACGGAGCGCTTTATTATAAGTATCATATTATTAATCCCGAAAACAAAAGAACCAAAGGTCCAAGGCATATATATTATGGAGCGCATAAAACAAAGTTTTATACGGTGGGACCTCTCCACAATCGCAATCGGAGAAAAGGTTCAATCGGCGGAGTTTTGTGATGTGCTCCGATCAAAGGTCGGACTCGATCGAGTTATATGCCACAGTTTATTGCTAATCGCATCCGAGTTCCCAATCGCAATCGGAACCTTCCGATTGATCGCACGTCTTTTGTAATATGCTGCGATTGAAGTGGCGGACCCGATGGCGTTATACGATGGAGTTAATAGGTTCAATCGCGTTCGGGATCTTAATCGCAATCGGAACTTTCCGATTGATCGCACGACTTTTGTAATATGTTGCGATTGAAGTGGCGGACCCGATCCTATTATATGCGGGAGTTAATATGTGCAAATCGCATCCGTGTTCTGATCGCAATCGGAACTTTTCTATTGTGTGCCCCGATTGCATTTGTTCAAAGTTCGGACCCGATTGCGCTATGAGCCATGTTTTATGTGGTCATCGCGTCCGTTTGATCAATCGCAATCGCAAGTTTTGTTTGACACCACCGATCCGCCGACGGAGATGTGGGGCCTGACCCTTTCATATATTAGAGGTTGTGATTCGACTTATTGGATTGTAATATAAGACCAAAGGCTTAAGGTGGAGGGCGATTGTTTATATATAAAATGATTGTTGTTAGATATATAAAACATGGTTGCAGTTGTATTAAAATATGCCGCATGGGCTATGAACCCATGGGCCTCGGCTTAATGGGAGGGCGATTATTAATATACAACGACTGTGATATATGTCCGTTCCGCTTGCGGAATGTTCCACATCAACAAGACACTCGTGGCATGAAAAGCGTTGGAATATGGCCCAGAATTACAGTCAGCAGATTCATTTATATATAAAGCGCTGATATAAAAATGAAAAATGCAGTTACACAAATACAGAAGTTACGCAGAAGCCATAAACAGAAAGGCATACAGAGAAGAGAAAGGGACAAAGACACGGTCAGAGAAAAGACAAATTCGCAGCAAGCCAAGAGACAAAATGAGTGAGCTGGAGTTCTCATTTGTAATTTGAATGTAAATGTTTTATTTAAATTTATATTGTTGTGATGCATTGGCAAGTCTCCGAAAGAGAGCAAATATCCCACTGTAATATTAAAATAAGCACCTACTGCTATATTTTCTGAGTGAGTTGGAAAAGAAATAAGAAGGCAGAAGGCAAAGAGACGTGGCTGTCCATTTCAAATTCCCAGTAGAATACAAACAACCATGAAGCCTTTTTGTATAAAACAGGGTAATATCCAAAGGGAGAGAGTTGACGAAAAAAGGAGTGAGAGAAGAAGAGAGTGTGCAGCAGAATTAAAGAGAGCTGAAGAGAATAAGCAAGTTGCAAGAAGAATGTGAATAAGGAGGAGCTGAGCAAAGAAGAAGAAGGGGCTGAGAAGAGATGATGCAGGTCTGATATAAGAGTTGATGAACAATAGAGAAGAAGGTACAGAACAGAGCTGATATCCAAGGTAAATCAGCAAGTGTTTTTCTTTTGAAAGAGTAAGGAAGTTGGAGCTTCCCTATCAAGTTGTAGCTTGATAGATGTCATTTGTAGCTGACTGAGGTAGGAGCCTCCTGTAGGTTGGTGCCTGCAGAAAATAGATGGGATTTGGTGCTTCCACATCAAGTTGTAGCTTGATAAAATGTCAGTTGTAGCTGACTGAGGTAGGAGCCTCCTGTAGGTTGGTGCCTGCAGAAAATAGATGGGAGTTGGAGCTTCCTTGCAAGTTGTAGCTTGCATAATTGAGGTTGGAGCCTCCTGTAGGTTGGTGCCTGCAGAAAATCAGTGGTGAGAGGGAGTTGGAGCTTGCCTTTGCATCACAACAATAATAAGATGTGGTTTTCTCCCTTTATGGGTTTCCACGTATATCTGGTGTCTATGTGCATGATGTCTATGTGTTGATATGATATATCTATTCTGCTAATACTTGCCGCTAACATATTAAGACTGCTGGTACATTATCTAATCTGCTTATTAATTGCTACTCATAAATAAAGATTGCTCACACATTATGTTGATCATGAAATGAAGGTGTTAATAAAGTAAAATAAGTTTTAAAGGAAAAGTTTTAAAAGTCCATGAATGTGTTAAACTGATTCACCCCCCCCTCTCAGTTTAACTAAGAGTTCAACACCTTGAGCAGCTCATCTCTTGGATAACATGCGAGCTACGACAGCCTTAAGACAATAGCGGGACAAGTGGAGCAGTGGGTGCATAGATCACGGATGAAGCAGAGGCAGATCTGAAGGCTGGAAGGAGCAACGTAGGGGTTGATGTGACTTCAGCAGCGTAGAGCAGAGTTGTTCACGCAGAGCAGAGCTGCAGCAGAGTGGAGGCTTCAGGAGGACAACGTAGTGCAGTAGCAGCGTGAGGGATTTCAGCACAGGGGGCTGATGTGACTTCAAATATGCAGAGGGAATCTGCTTGCACAGTGTAGAGCTATTGTTGTGCATCATCCTTCAGATGCCAACATAGATCAGTAGCCTATGGAGCTTCAGTGATGAGGATGCAACCCAACTGACTTGTCTATCAAAGATTGGAAGGGAGATTCAGTTGTTTCTTTCAACAACTGAAGTTGCAGTGGCAATGCTATGAGCAGCACAAATGCAGCAAATTGAGAGGGCGCTGCAGTACAGATGTTGTAGTGGCAGTGGCAGAGTCATGGGCAGCAATACAGAATGGCAGCAGTAGTGCAGAGTTGGGCGACAGCAGGCCAAACATCAGCGGCACAGAACCAGAACACAAAATCTTGTAATGCATAGTGTGATGTATTGCTAGAGTACACCCCTGATGCTAAGAGAGAGTGTTGAGATTTTGTGTATTTGGGGTAGCATCAGTTGTACTCTAGCTCCCAAATTTTGTGGAGGGACTAGAGTACACTTGATCTACAAGACCCAGAAAGGGATTTGGGAAATTTCATCTGGTTTGGGAGATATTTAATTATTTATTTATTTTAATGTATTTCCTAAGTCTAAACTTAGGAAAATGAAATAATTAAAGTTAATTAAATTAAACATGTGATGAAACTGTCTTAAGTCACACGGATCAAGCTTTCCTTTAATCTTAACCATTGATTCAAGATCTGATCATGGTTGTTGGTTTCCTAACGAGAAAAGTATAAAGGAAAGGCTTGGGGTCATTTGCAAAGACACACAGAGGCAGAGCACTGGAGCTAAGCAGAGATTCTAGGGCGGGTTTGCTAAGAATTCTCAGAAGTGTTTCAGCTGCAGAGAGGGGAATTTAGGCCAAGGGGATGATCTAATCCCAGGGTCTAGAATCAGCAAGAGGCAAAGATCAGCTTAGAGAGGTAGCGCAGAGAAGCAGGAGAGCAACAACATAGAGGGCAACAACTGTGCTACGCAGGTGTTGCGCAGTCCCTCCCAGGGCAGTGTGATTCAGCTGGAAACCCCCAAGGGTTACGCAAAGACCTAAGGGGCAACGTAATGACTGCGTCCCCAGTACGGGGTAACACAACCTTTTCCAGGCCAGCACTGAGGGACGCAACGGCTTCAGAGGCTGACGCAGGGGCTTCAGGGGCGCGTTGCGGTTTCTAGGGCCTAATTTTGGCTGAGTCTTGTAAATCCCGTTTAAGGGTGTGGATCAGTCATTATTTTGGCTTCAGAACAGCCAGTGAGCTGTAGATCTATTTTATCTCTCTCGAGTATTCCAGATCTGGAACCCAGATTTGTTGTATTCAAAAAATTCTTAAGAAATAAACCCTCCAGCAGCCAGCAGACCGGTTTTGCCGCATTGGGTTTTTCCGGGGACTATTTGTCCAGAAAATCACTTTATCACTTTGTCTATGTGTGCATGTACTTTTTCTAGATCTAGATTGGTGAAAGTCTATTATGTGTTTTGCTTCGATATTAATCTGAATTTTCAGCTTAATAACTTAATTAAGTAGGAGCAGGCAGCATAACCAGATATAATAGTAAGATTTTTGCATAAGCGTAAGATTCAGAAATTTTCACAGTAAACACAAATAGCAGCCTACACATACAGATCATGTACTGAATATAACAATGTTCCACCGAGTTTCCGGGACGGGGAAATGCGGGAGCAGGGATACGCACAAGGGGGACGTATATAAGAAACCACAAAATTTAGGAAAATTTCGAGGAAACTAGGGGACGTCAAATTCATAAAAATTATAAAATTATTAAAAATTTCATATATGGAAATCAAAAATAAAATCCCAAAAATATGTAAATAACTAAGTTAATAAATAGTAAATCTTAATAATTATGAAATGTACATCTAAATATGTTCATCATTTCATATTAGACGATTATGAATCATAATTATCATTTGACATTTCAGCAATCATTAATGTAAAATTGTGAATCTAAAAGTAAATTACTAAATTGAATCCATCATTTGACATTATGCAATGTTCCATCTAAATTCATCATTTGTCAATGGGCATTAATATTATGCAAGGTACATCTAAATTAAATTAATCATTTGACAATTGAAATTACACAAGGCACATCGAAAGTAAATTCATCATATGACAATGACATTATGTTGAAGTCTAAAATAGCCATAGAATACTAAACTAAAAGTAAACATAGAAAGCAGCGAAATACTAGTAAATTTCTCAAAAAATACTAAATAATAAATCACAGCTCCAATCCGATGGCTCCAAGTCACAAAATGAAAATTGCAACTCTAATCCGACAGCTCCAAGTCACAAAATGAAAATCGCAGCTCCAAATGTCTCAGGCCCCCAGTCGATGGTAAATCTGAATCACAACAAATTGCAGATGGAAAATGTCGAGCAACGGTAGTAGGAAAATCTCGAGTGGCAAGGTAAAATGTTAAGCGATAGTAGAAAGATAATGTCAGGCAGTAAGGTAAATTCGTAAGCTTGATGAGAAATGTGAATGATTATGTTTTAAAGTTTTAATTTATCCTTTAGTTTTTATTTTCATTTTTTTAAAACTATATTAATATTTGTAATACTTTATGTTTTTAATTGTTATTAGCAAATAAAATTGGGGGGACGCGGGGGATGCTTTTCGTCAACAAGAAAAGGTCCCCCCGGAGTTTCCATGAGTTTCCCCAAAAAAGGAGACATGGGGAAACGTTTCCTCAGGATTTTCCTAGTCCCAGGAGTGTGGGGAAGCAGCGAAACGCATCCCCCACTGTGGGGGGCGCGTCCCCGTGGAACACTGGAATATAACGCACATATGCAAAGTGACACACAGATTTTTCGGACAAATGTCTCCGGAAAAACCCAATGCGGGATAACCAGTACAACTAGCTCTAGAGGGTTTTATTATTATGCAAAATCTGAATACAACAATTTCTAGGAATTAGACATGGTTGGCCCTACAGAGAAAATCACGGCAACAATACCTCTTTCACTTGGAGACAGAAAATATGGCTGATTCACACCCTCATACAGGATTTACAGAACTCGAGCCCTTTTTAGCCCACCAGAAACCCCAGCATTGCTCCTCAGCGCTCTGCATCAGCCTTTCTGGCCTACGTCAGCCTCTGCGCTGCTCTGGAAGGGCCTTCGTCACCCTCTCTGGGCTTACGCTACCCCTGCACTGCCCTGACTGGGTCTCCGTCAACCCTGAAGGGCTCCTGCTGCCTCTGCGTTGCCCCTGACTGAGCTCTGGCTAGACTGCATAGCATTGGCTACCTTCTGCACTGCTGGATATGTTGCCTCTATGTCGTTGTTGTATTCTTGGCCTTGGATCAGAATCCCTCGCCAATATTGCCCCTCGCTACACTACACACTCTCTTTGAAATTCTTAGCAAACCACACCCTAGAATTGCAGCTTAGCTTCAGTGCTATGTCAATGTGTGTGTTCTCCAACTGACCCCAAACCCTTCTCTTATACTTTTCTCGTTGGCAAACCAACGGCCGTGATCTAATCTCTAATCAACGGCTAAGATTAGAAGTTACTTGATCCACGTCACTTAAAACATTCTCATCACATGTTTAATTTAATTCACTTTAATCTTTTAATTTTCCTAAGTTAGACTTAGGGTCTTTAATTAAAAAGATTAATTATTTGAATAACTATCAAACCAGATGGAATTTCTCCAAACGCTTTCTGGGTCTTGGAGATCTCATGTACTCCAGCTCCACAAAATTTCGAAGCTAGAGCACATCCGATGCTACCCTTAAATCTCAACAGTCTTTGGGGCTTTTGACCAGCTCTAGGTTGGGGCTTTTTTAAGATAGAATGATTTTTTGTTATGATTGTTAACTTCATAATCCTAATGTTTATTTAATGATTTAGTTAGATATTTTTCCTAGATTAATAAAGTTATTCTAGAATATTTTATTTCTAGAATAATAAAACTAATTCGAGAAGTGTTGTATTTCCTAGATAGGCCTTGTCATAGTGATTATTCTTGAGTTGTTGATCAAGGACATGTGTTGAAAATGGTACCAAGGAGGTGTTTCTTAGACGTTTATCCTTTTTGGCCTAGGGAACACATTATTCATCCTTTTGTCTAGGGACAATATGTGTTTTATTAAGTACCTTTTATGTGGAGATGTACTTGGTATTTTAATCATTGAAGTCACATGTGTAACAATGTGACTTTAGGTGTAGATTACTAAGTTCACTATTTTATTATTAAAGTGACTTTTACATTTTAAAAGTCACTTTATGAGAGAAAAAGTGACCATGTCACTAAAAACATTAAAAGGTGGAAGTCTTTTTAGAAGGGGACCACATCTATGAGGGATCAAGTGGGGCATTGATCCTAGCCATTTATCTAATGGCTTGAGATTAAATCTCAGCCATTAGATCTTAGGGATAGGGCTGCTATCTTTTGGAGAAGACCAAAGGGAGGGAAAAGGAGAATGAGGCTCACTCATTATTCTCATGGGAAGATTGAGGAGAGGAGCTGGAGAGGAGGAGAGCTTGGAGAAATACTTCTACAGCAGAGAGCAAGAAGCATTCACCTACAGCAGTTCATTTTCTTTCTAGGGCTGAGTTACAGACTTTAGAGGAGATTGAAAATCAAGACAGAGAGCATATTTGTTGGCTGCTACAGGTCTGAGCTAATTTTAGGGTGGTTTCCAGTGTTAAGGAGGCTGTGTATCTACCCACAGATAGTCACAGTCAACTCCCTAATTTTTTCAGGATTGTCATCATAAATTTCGGGCTGTCAGCATAAATTTCGGGGAGCAGCTTTGAGGGCGCTAAGGGTCTGTTCCTTCAGTAATACAGACCTAGACTTCAAGTAGCAGCAGGTCAGAACTTGTGTGGCGATTATCTCTGAAATTTATGACCATTTGCAGCTGATAGAATGGCTAAAATTCCTGTATTGTAGCAAGCAAAGAGATTCAATTCCTGTGTGTGAGAACTGCCTTGAAAATGGATTCCTAGCTGGAAGGATGATGACTGTGTATCAGTCAATAATTTCAGTGTGAAAATAATTTCAGTGTGTAAAAGGATCTCTGATCAGCTTCTATAAAGGGAAGAGATAAGTAATCTCTTCTTGTATTTTTTGTTGTAAAAAAAATTCTCTGAAGAAGCAAATAAATCTCCTTAGAAACTGGTTTTCCGCAAGAGGCTGTGGGGTTTTTCCAGGGCCAATTTGATCAAAAATGATTGTGTCTAACTATGTGTGTGCATGTAATTTGTCTTTTGTATTAGCTGTGCTAATTAAATGGTTGTATAGTCCTAATGTTTTATGTAAATCAAATTATCAGTCTTGTATTTAATGATGGGTTTGGGCATTAAACCATGCAAAACATAAAAATGGGTTGGGCTACAATCTAGACTCAAAATTTTTACAACATGGCATGTTGGGATGAGGCTAGATAGGCTATATATATGCTATGCCTCTCACCCTATGTTGCACGGGTACCGATCCCAGCCGTTGGACAGAAAGTACCCCATGCTCAGCGGTCCTGGGAGCTTGGGAGCTGGTACGAAACGCTCCAAAACAGCCGGGAGCTTTTGCAGGTATGTTGGAGCTTTCTGGAAGCGTCACAGTGCAGAATTAGGAGTTTCCGGTACCGGTTTCAATTCAGAACGTGGATCTGGAATGTGTGGGAGCTCCCATCCATCGTCTAGACGCTCCTCAATGGATGGGAGCTCCCACACGCTCTAGAGTTATGAGTAGTGTCACAGGGTTCGTCGAACCTAAAGGTTGAGGTCTGAAATTCGGCGAATTTCAAAAAAATTATAAAAGTTTGTTCAGGTTCGAAGAGGTTCGGCTTTATCTTAGTTCTCTCTGCGTTGATGTTTGGTAATAACAAATGGTTTGGTAAGGATCAGGGCAAATGACTGCCATCTCTTGCGGGGATGGTGATTTTTTTATCTCTGCGTTTGAGAATCTCATATACACATGGGTGTAATGACCGTATCAAATGATTCCCATCCTAGCAGCAACGACAACACCGACAATTGTGTGCACTTCATTGCGGAAACATCTCAAACCTGTGCGGATAAGTCAATAACGCATGCTTCAGAAAGTGGTTTTGGATTCTTTCCGTCAATTCTCACATAAACACCTTTTCTTCTAAGTCCCAATTTGGTAGACTGCGTTGAAATGTTAAAATGATAGATAGGGTGAAATTTATATGTAATAATGTTATGAAAGGTTCGATTCTTAACATATTTTAATTATAAAATTACTATTTGCAAAGATAATTTAACATAATTTAAAAATAATATATATTTACAATAATTAATTTTTATATATTTTAAATTATTTAACATGAAAAAAATTAGGGTATTGTATTTCAAATTTTATTATTATAAATATTACAAATTAATATAATTTATATTTATGGGAAATTATGAATTTATTAATATAATATATATTTAAGGAAAATTATAAATTTATTAATATAATATATGATAAAAATTCTAAATATATATTAATTATAACGAATATAGTTAGTTGGTCATTCCTTTTTAAATTTATTTATTAATTTGTATTTATATTATTTTTTATTTTTATATTTAAATATATCATTCTAAAATATTATTTTCTTATTCAATATTAGCCGTTACATTCTAGCTATTAGAATTGATTGTCTCTACATGACGTTCTCTTTATTTACTATGATGCCAAAATCTGATTCTACATGGCAATGAACCACACTAGAAAGTTTGAAATGTGTTGACAAAGCACTTATGATGTGATTTTTTACGGAAAGTTTTCTCACTATTTATATAATTTTAAATATTTTTAAAATTTTGTATATATATATAAATATATGTATATATATATATATATATATATATATATATATATAAACGAACCTAATGGCGAACCTCATAAAAAGATTCGAACTTGAATCGAACTTAATTGTAGTCGAACTCGAATTCGAACCCGAACCATGTAACATAGGTTATGAGTACCTATCGTCAGGAAAAAAACCAAAGGAAAAGCCCGGGAAAAAATGGGCGCAAATGTTTGGCGGCAAAATCTTCTCTGCTTTTGGCACCAAAACTATCGATTCTTTGCATTCCTTTTCCTATATAATCAATGACCCTCTCGAGAGTAAATCAAGCTATTGATTTTGAGCCCTTCGAATTTATGAGTTTCATTGTGTTTCGGTCCTTTTGGAGTTTGTGTTCATCATCGTGGGTGAGGGACGCTGCCCCTATTTCTGTTCATTGCGTTCAAAGCTCAAGCACTGACGATGTTTCTGTTCGCTGAGTGCAAGGCTCAAGGCTCAAGCGCTGCCACTGTTCAGGACCTAGGTAAATAGATTTTTCGTTTTAAATTTTCCAATTGAAAGCCTTAATTTTTTTGTTTCAAATTGTTCCGCCGTAAAATCGGTTTCAGACTTCAGTCAGTTGTAGTATAATTCTTTGTGTGTTTTTTCAACATCAGTTCCATTTATGCCACTTTAAAGTTTTAAACATTTTTCAAATGTTTTATTTATGTGGTGTTTTAATGCGCAAAATTAGTAAAGATTTTATAGGCTTTGCTCCTTCATATGATTGATGTTATCTTGTTTTATTTCACATGAAAGGATTCTGTCAATTAGTGCATTTAGTGTTTATACAGATACAAACCAAATGAGTTAATAACATATGCACATGTTTATGTCATATGAGGAATTCCAGTGTTCGATCTGAAATAATATGAAGCCATATACACTAAGGGCTTCAAAATCCTAAGATGTAAATTTTGAAGAGTCTTAAATGTGAGATACGTAAGTTGTCACTCTGCACTCATAAAATTGAAATGCAGTCAAATTTTAAACTCAAAAAACATGATTTCTGTATTATTACAGTATGCTTTTGTTTACACTTTGTTAGGAATGATATTTCAATATATAGAACAGCTTCCTTAGCAGAAAATTCAAGGGAAAGAAAATGCCTTCACCATAAACAAAACAATTATATTATTATTGTCAATTTGTCAATTTGATTTTTTTTTAACCTTAGGCTTTTCCATTTATTTGATTGAAACATTTTATTATTTAAATTTAAAATCAGATCAAAATTTTAAAAATATTATCATTCAATTTACATAATTTTTAATTATGAATATTTCTTTTAATTGAAATTATGAATAAGATTTGTAAGTTAAGTCTAACTATCTAGAAAATGACGGCAAGTTACTACGAAAAACAGTAATGGCTATTGCAAGTTATTTTGGCTGTGACTGCAAAAGAAACCTTACAATTCCAAGGCAGCATGTTTTTACATTTGAAAATACTTTCTGGCTATCTATGTTGTAAGAGACAGAACAAACCTTAATAATTCCAAGGCAGCATATCATTAATGATTACACAGTTTTTTTCTGACTTCTTTAGCATTCTTATTGCTGGAATATTATTTCAAGTCAAAACTTAGGTTATTGTTTCTTGTGTTGTAAGGAAATAGAAAAATTTTAAATATGCATGGGACATTTGCTAGCTATTATATGGCAATGATATTAAACTGGGATTTACTAATATTGTCTAGAAAGACGACTTTTTGAATCATATAAATTTGACCTCTATTCTATTGTTTGATTTCTGATATCTACCAGGTTGCAAAATTATTACCTAAGCATTTTATGATCAGGCCTTTAAATTTTTTATATTATATACATTATTATTTTATGAGAATATGCAAATTAAATATTAATATTCTGAATTCTATGTCATATATGTACATTGTAAAATCTACATCTTTGTTCCACTTCTAACTTTTTTTGTGTTTTAATGTAAATTTTCAGTATTGATACCATGGATAGAGGGTTGGGCAGTGAAAGTAGTAACAACAACAACAGGATGAGACCCCCACTACCTCCACAAGTTCAAGAACAGAATGCAGAGACAACAATAGGTACCCACAAGCAATCAAGCAACATTTCGAAGAAGCCCTTAATGAAGTTCATGAAAAAAATAACACAAAACAAGGCAAAAAATAGTGAGGGCTGTGAGGAAAGGCAATGCACTTTGTGTGACCATGTTTTTAATGGTAGCTATACAAATTATGGCATCATCTTTTGGGCACACCAGAGTTAAGAGTGAAGGGTTGCACATACAGCCTTGAACAAAGAATGGAGATGACTAAGCTTCACATGAAAGCAAATGGAAGCAATGAATGTGATAGTAACATTGTATCTCCTAATAAGAGAAGTAGTCATGAAGATTCATCCCAATGTATGAATGAACAAAGTGTTATTTTTAGATAACAATGGTATGTTCTATGCTTTAGAACAATTTACTTCAATCTTTTCTTATTAGCCCAATATCAATTTCCTTATTAGCAATCACAGTAACTTGATAGTAAATGCAGATAGAACATAAACAATAAGCAGAAGACAAGCCAAGTCAAGAGGGCACAATATTTGGCGGATGCCAGGAAAAAACCCCAATGCGGGGAAAACCCTTTGATCAAATCTTTTTATTATTCTTCAAAAGTTTAGCAAAGAGAGAGAGTACAATATACAAAATACACTTGCGCAAGCACTGTCAAAAAAGTCCAGTCAAACTACAGTCAATAGGATGCCCTAACCAGAAAGTCAACGCTGGTCAAACCTATTGAGATTTTGGGCTGTTGGGGTAGCATCGGATGTGCTCTAGCTCCCAAACTTTGTGCAAAAAAGTTCAGTTAAACAGCAGTCAACAAGATGCCCTAACCAGAAAGTCAACACTTGTCAAACCTATTGAGATTTTGGGCTGTTGGGGTAGCATCGGATGCGCTCTAGCTCCCAAACTTTGTGGAGGGACTAGAGTACATGAGATCTCCAAGACCCAAAAAGCAATTTAAGAAATTCCAACCTGTTTGAGAGATATTTAATTAATTAATCTTTTTAATTAAGGACTCTAAGTCTAACTTAGGAAAATTAAAAGATTAAATTTAATTAAATTAAACATGTGATGAAAATGACTTAAGTTACACAGATCAAGCATCTTCCAATCTTAGCCGTTGATTCAAGGTTAAATCACAGCCGTTGATGTTTCAACGAGAAAAGTATAAGAGGGCTTGGGGTCACTTGGAGAACACACACAATGGCAGAGCACTGAAACTAAGCTAGAATTCTAGGGTGTGGTTTTCTAAGAATTTCAGAAGTGTTTCAACTGTAGCGAGGGGCAATATTGGCGAGAGGTATGGTTTGATCCCAGGCCAAGAGTGCAACGAAGGCAGAGAAGCAGCAGACCGAGACACTCAAATCCATGTGTCCTTTGTGTCTCGTGTCCCCGTGTCAGGTGACTTAGTTCCAGGGAACCCAAACCCTAGGACTTGGGTTTTCAACCATCCAGCAGTATAGTTGTCATCTTGATGTAATCCGACAATTACTAAGAAGCACTCATTAACCATTTGACATCAATGACTGGTTTTTTTTATCAAAGTCAAACCCAGTCAAATCCATGGGTTGACATCAATGACAACACAATCCAACACAACATGTGTGCCCAAACCTCTGCATATATTGAAACCAATCCAATTCCTAGTAGCCAAGCTTTTTTTTCCAATTTTATTTATGAAATAAAAATGGTGGATATATTTGAATGCTTTTTAAAATTTAGTTTTTGCCAAAAAGAGAAGTTATAAGGGTTATATGATATGGTTTTGTAATATTCCGAATAGGAAAATAGACAGCAATACACAGCAATACAAGCATACAACTATATAGGAAAATGCCGGAAATAGAATATAAGCAAGTACACATAAAAATGCCACAAATGCTAAGCCATTTTATTAATCTGAGAATATATATGGGTACAATGGATAATCAGAATAAGTGCACCTATCCTTGCACAAGGCAAGTGAAGAACCCTCTCAGAAACAGGAAATGGCTGCTATAGAGACTGCGTCCCAGCTGCTGGAAGAAACTGTCGTAAACTGCTGCTGCTGCAATGAACTGGAACTAGGGGCTGATCCCCTCGCCGGAATGAGCTGAAAATCTGTAGATCACCTGTACTCTCTGCTCCGGACAAAACCCAGAAACCATGAACCAAATGGACCACCTCCGAAAATCACCCCAGAAGCCCTCCTCAAGGAAAACGCTGTCCCTCCAGGCCCAGCGCAGATGCCAAGTGGAAAATGCTGAGAAAAGGCCACAAATCCCTCCGGAAACTCTCCAACTGATAGAGACTAAACCTCCACGCTGAAATACACTAGATCTCCCACAGAAAACCCCACACTGAACTGCTCTAGCTCAAACTGCGTCCTCCCTCCAAAGACTGCGCAGTCACTCAATGAAGCTCAGCTCCTCAGCAAACACCCAACCAATTCACCTGCAAATCTCCTGCTAAAGACTGAAGAAAAACCTTGCCCGAGCAGGCACTCGAAGTCCCCCGGGGCCAAGGGTGAGATCTCCGACCGGAGACACTCAGTCGCACTAAACAGTGCTGCAGACCGACTAAACAGCCAGCGTGCTCAAGTAGACAGAAGTCTAGCTCAATATCATCAACACTATCAATAATGCCAAATGGAATGGCTCTCCCACCTTTTATAGTGCTAGCTCCCCTCAAAACCCTAACGTGGTCCCCTCTCTCCACGTTCTCCTCCCAACCCTGCACAGTTGCTCCTAGAGCCTACGTGAGGCCTCCCTCATACATGGTGTGGACCCCCAAGGCTTCCCTTTAAGTCACAACACTGCTCCTACTATGGAAGTGCTTTATTTTATTAAAGTGAGTTGACCCCTCTTTCTCACTTTTATTTATTAATTAGCTATAGGCGGCAAAACTATACAAAAATGAAATATTCCAATTAGCGGTGCTAATTAGGAATATTACAGTCTCCCCCGGCAGAACGTTGCTTGTCCTCAAGCAACTGAAGTGATGGATGCTGCAAAATCTTCTCATCCTCCCAAGTGGCATCCTCATCCCGCAAATTCTTCCACCTCACCAAGAATTCCCGGATCGTCCTGCTCCGCAGCTGCCTCTCCCTGGTATCAATAATAGCCTCTGGCTGCAACACCAGATGCCCCTCATCATCCGTGGGTGGTAGCTCATCTGTAACTGTCACCTGCTGGCCCAATGCCTTTTTCAGGCATGATACATGAAAAATGTTATGGATCTTGCTGCCTTGGGGCAGCTCCAACTCATATGCAACCTGCCCAATCCTGCGTATCACCCTGTATGGCCCATAAAAATGGGGCTTAAGCTTCTCAGCCCCCTTCTGCTTAAGCGAAGACTGTCGGTATGGCTGTAGTCGCAGGTAGACCAAGTCTCCTACCTCAAAGTGTCTCTCCACCCGACCCTTATCAGCATACAACTTCTGCTGATTTTGCGCTGTGGCTATATTATCCTTGAGAGCTCGAAGGATATCTTGGCTCTCTTGGATCCAGATCTTGGCTCTCGAGCCCTACTAGCACCAAACATCATGTCCACAAAAGATAAAGGATGATATCCATATAAAGCATAGAAAGGTGACATACCAATGGACATGTGATGCGTCGTGTTGTAGCAGTACTCTCCCAGATCCAGCCACTTCAGCCATGCCCTCTCCTGCCCACTGACATAGTTACACAAGTAGCCCTCCAACCACTTGTTAACCATCTCTGTCTGTCCGTCCGTCTGGGGGTGATAACTAGTGCTCGGCGTCAACTCTGTCCCCACTAGCCGGAAGAGCTCCTGCCAGAATCCGCCCATGAAGCGGCTGTCCCTGTCACTGACAATGGTCTTAGGTAGACCATGCAACCTGAAAATCTCCCTGAAAAACAGCTCGGCCACCTGTGCTGCTCTGTGGTGTGTGGATATGGCGAAAAAATGAGCATACTTCGTCAGTCGATCGACGACGACAAAGATGCAGTCCTTGCCCTGCACCATGGGCAACCCTGTGATGAAGTCCATCGATATGCTCTCCCATTTCCCCTCTGGAATGGGAAGAGGCTGCAACAACCCTGCCGAATGGCTCATCTCACCCTTGTTTCTCTGGCAAACATTGCACTCCCTGACATGCTGGAGTACGTCCTCCTTGAGGCCCTTCCATGAGAACCTCTCCATGATGGCCCTGTAAGTCTTGGTGAACCCCTGATGGCCCGCCAATGGAGAATCGTGTGAAGCCTGGAGTATCTTCTTCTTGAGCTGAGATCCCTCAGTCAAGAAGATCTTGTCCCTGTAATAGATGATCTCGTCGACCACCCTGTACCTGTCATCTGCTACCTGCCCATCCAACACCTCACACGCAAACCTGTCCTTGGAGTACTCTACCAACAGTCGAGCCCTCCAATCAGCGTCCAAGCTCATAAGAGATAACGTGGCCTGTCTACGGGAAAGGGCATCAGCGACCACGTTACTCTTGCCTTTGACGTACTCAATGTCAAAGTCATAGGCTTGGATCTTACTGATCCACTTCTGTTGCCTCTCCTGCAACTGCTTCTGCTCCAGAAAGTACCTGAGGCTGTTGTGATCTGATCTCACCCTGAATCGGCTGCCCACTAAATACTGTCGGTACTTGGCCAATGCATGCATGATGGCCGACATCTCCTTGTCGTATATGAAATACAACCTCTCATGCGGAAGGAGCTTCCGGCTCTCAAAAGCTATAGGGTGACCGCCCTGCATCAATATCGCACCAATCCCCTCTCCTGATGCATCACACTCCAGGACAAATGGCTGCGTGAAATCCGGCAATGCAAGCACGGGGCAGCCGCTCATCACCTCCTTGAGCTTATCAAAAGCTCGCTGTGCTGTATCCGACCAACTGAATGCCCCCTTCCTCGTCAAGTCTGTGAGAGGTGCAGCAAGCTGTGAGAAGCCCTTGACGAACTTCCTGTAGTAAGTGCAAATGCCAATAAATCCCTGAAGCTCAGTCACATTCCTCGGCTCTGGCCAATCTCTGATGGCCCTGATTTTCTCCTCGTGGACTCTCACCCCGTCCACTCCTATAATATGCCCCAAGTACAACATCTCCGTCAAGCCGAACTCACATTTGGAGAGCTTGGCATAGAACTGCTGCTCCTCCAAGATGCGCAAAACTGTCTCAATGTGTTGGAGATGCTCCTCCCAAGTCCTGCTATATATAATTATGTCATCGAAGAAGACCAGCACAAACTTGCTCAGATGACCCCTGAAGATGTGGTTCATGCACGACTGAAAGGTAGCGGGTGCATTGGTCAGCCCAAAAGGCATGACCAGAAACTCGAAGTGCCCATAATGACACCTGAAGGCGGTCTTGGGAATATCTTGTTCCCTCACGCGTATCTGATGGTACCCAGATCTCAAGTCAATCTTTGAGAAGAACCGTGCTCCTCTCAACTCGTCCATCAGCTCATCGATCCTGGGAATGGGGTACCTGTTTTTCAGGGTCTTCTTATTCAGAGCCCTGTAGTCAATGCACATCCGCAATGTGCCGTCCTTCTTCTTCACCAACACCACGGAAGAAGCAAAAGGACTCGTGCTCGACCGAATGTGACCAAGGGCCAGCAACTCCTGAATAGCACGCTCTATCTCATCCCGATAGGCCTTGGGATGCCTATACGGTGTGGTGATCACTGCCTGTATACCCTGCTCGAGCTCAATAGTATGCTCAAACCCCCGATCCGGTGGCTGCCCCGGTGGAATATCCCCGAATACTACGGCATACCTGTCGAGGATAGACTGCAGCTCAGGATGCACTGTCTGACCTGTATCTACTGCCTCCGAAGCTCGCAACTCTACGGCCCACTCTATGTCTCCCTTGCGGAAGGTTGCCTCCATCCTATGTGCCGACACTGTCTGAGGCGGGTATGTGTGTTGTCCCCGTATCTTCTCATGCCTCCCTGTCTTGGGATCGTCCCACTCCATCTCTAGGGCCTTCCAATCTGTCGTGACCTTCCCCAGAGTAATGAGCCACTGAACACCCAATATCATGTTGGTGTCCGAGATATCCACCACGAAAAAAAGATCTGTCAATGTATAAGTGCCCATCGTCACTGATAACTCGGGGACATACCAAGCACATACCATGGTCTGATCTCCTGGGACCAAAACGGAAAATCCATCAAAACTCTCAGTCTGTATCCCTCTCCGCTCAACCATCTGTGCATCAATAAAGTTGTGGGTGGCCCCACTATCAACCAAGACTGAGACCCGCTGTCCACGTACTGTCCCTCGTACGCGCAGCGTCAAATACTTGGGAACTCCCCGCAATGCGGCTAGAGCTCCCCCAATGGGTGAAAATGATGCACCACCTGCTGCTGCTGGTGGAGGTGGTAAGGTACCCTGCGCTGCATAACAATCTCCTGCCTCCACGTCATCCCCCTCATCCTCTTCCCCGCTGCTCTCGGAGAAGACCTCAATGAAATGTGCTTTTCCTGCAGCACATCGATGTCCCGGTGCCCATGGCTCCTGGCAAGTGAAGCACAACCGCTTCCTCCTCAACTCTCTCCTGGCCTCATCGTCAAACTGCCCTCGCCCAGGATTCGCCTTGGGAGGCGGAATCCTCGTGTCCTTCCCCTTAGGCTGGAAGGCCTGTCTCTGGGGGTAAGGTGTCCGAGTCCTGGGTAAGACATCCTGTAAATCCCGGGTCCTGCTGATGGCATCCTGAAGTGTAGCTGGTCTAGTCGACCTGACTAGGCCACGAAGTGGCTCCGTCAATCCCTCCACAAACATGTAGACCATCCGAGCCGCGGATAGATCAGGCACCATCACTGAAACCCTCAAGAAATCTGAAATGTAAGTCTCTGGGCTCCCAGTCTGTTTGAGCTTCGTCAGCTCAACAAAGTGCTGCTCCGGATCCCTCCTGTCGAAACGCTCTATCACCCTCCGGGTAAACTCGCCATATGTCCCCACTGTAGAATGCCCGAGTGTAGTCATCCCATGAAACCACCAGTCCTGGGCCTCACCCTCCAGATGTAATGTTGCCACCTTAATGGCCTCTAACTGCGACATCTGATTAAGCTGGAAATAGATATCCAACTTCTCTACCCAAGACTTTGCCGAACTGTTTGATGAACCATCAAACATGGGCAAATGAAATCTGCTAGCTGCGTGGTGGTCATCATGATGATGTCTGTGTCCCCTGTGATGATCATGGGGTCTACCATCACGCTGGAGTTGAACATAATCTCTAAATGAGATAAGATCTCTGATCGCCGGCCCGCGTGCCAGGTACTCTGCAATGTAGGCGTCCATCTGGCTAGGGTCAACCTCCGGCTCCTGCTGTGCTTCTGCCCCTGCGTCCTCTGCTAGGAAAGTGGGCATAGTGGATCGCGTGGGTGCATGCGATGCCACGATGGTGATAGCATCACACACCGGCATATGGTGTGACGTGCCTGATCCCTCACCGATCTGAAAACCCCTTGGGGTTTCCCGCTGCCTAACCTCCAGCGCAGTGAGTCTCTGTGACACATCCTGCATGTGTTGGAGGAGCGCCTCTCTAAATCTCCTCGAATCCTCCTCGTCTGCCATAGGACCCTGCTGCTCTGCGTCCCTCACAGGCTGCTCCTGTTCTGAATCTGTCTCAGGCTGCTCCTGATCTGTGTCCACCTCTCGAACACAGTCCCTCTCTCCGTAGGTGTTCTCCAACCTACGCTCAACGTCTCTGTATTTCTGAAAACCTTATTATTCCCCCCCTCCATTGCCTAAACCAATAGTCTCTTTAGATTTTGATCTCCTAGGGGAATTAAAAAAATCTTTTCATTAAAATTCCTCTTCTGCAGGCTATACAAGACATTCCTATCTATGCCAAGACAATTAAAGAGCTGTGTGGAAAGAAACAGGTGATGAAAGCAAAAACTGTACCCACTGTTCATGTGGTAGGGGCACTGTCAGACTTACTATTGGGTAAAGAAACACCAATAAAATATGAGGATCGAGGGAACCCCATAGTAACTGTACAAATCATTGGTCATTCCTTTTCAAACACATTGGTTGACTTAGGGGCAGCCATCAACATCTTTACTACAGAAACCTGCGAGAAGTTAGGCATAACAGCATTAGAACCCACGTCTACCTTGCTGGAACTTGCTGACATATCTGTTATCAAACCAGAAGGAATATTACAAGACATCCTGGTTTTTGTGGACTCATGGGAGTATCTGGCGGACTTTTTAGTTATTAACCCAAAAAGTAGAATGGATGGACACCCCCTGATATTGGATCAACCTTGGTTAGCAACAGCTGATGTTTACATAGGCTGTCAGACAGGCAGCATAACCATTGCTTGAGGTGATGCCATAAAACATATTGTCATTTACCCACCTGCCAAACCAAGTCTACCCACTGTAAATATTCACAAGTACCCACATACATAATGGGAACAACACATCCGTTCACCACTGACAATAGTTGAAGCTCTTGAATTCAAAGATCAAACTGAAGATGATGTAATCAATAACTTCATGAATCAGCCATCTGCGTCTGAAAACCTAAAATGCCAAATGTTAAAAGCAGTTCTTGATGATGAAGCACAAGAAGACCCCTTGGCAGACATTGATAATCAGCACATACCCACGACTGTTGTTAGCAACAGCATACCAATCGAAATTGAGCCAGGAAAGGTTTTAAACATCAATGGTAGTCTGGATAGTAACCAACAGCAAAAGCTCATTAAGGTTTTACAAAAATATAAGGGAGCATTTGCTTGGGACTACCCAGACATGAAGGGTACAGATCCTCAGCTATGCACATATCACATTTATACTGACAAGGAAGCTCAGCCTATTCGGCAGCCTCAGTGGAGGCTAAACCCGCATCTGAAAGACATTGTAAAAGATGAGTTGCAAAAGTTGTTTGATGTAAACTTCATTTATCCTATCTCAGACAGCAAATGGGTCTCTCCTTTAGTAGTCGTTCCGAAGAAGAATGGGGAGTGGAGAATCTGTGTGGATTACAGATAACTGAATAAAGCAACACATAAAGACCACTTCCCCCTCCCTTTTATTGACCAAGTCCTTCATATATTGGCAGGAAAGTAGTTATTTTCTTTCTTTGATGGGTTCAGCGGTTACAATCAAATCCAGATAGCCCCTGAAGACCAGGATAAAACAACCTTTACCTACCAATGGGGTACATTTGCCTATAGCGTATTACCATTTGGATTATGCAATGCCCCAGCAACATTTCAAAGAGCCATACTCAGCATTTTTTCTGATTTAATAAATGAAAGACTCGAAATTTACATGGACGACTTTACCCCATATGGAGATGATTTTGATCAAGCACTGGAAACGCTAGAAAAAGTATTGGAACAATGTATTGCTACCAGATTGTGATTGAGCAATGAAAAATGTCACATGATGATGACCGAAGGAGTAATCCTAGGACACTACATCTCTGCAGCTCGAATATAGGTAGATCCGGCAAAAATAGAGGGAATCCTTTTATTAGCCACACCTTGTATGCAGACAGAGGTACGTAGTTTCCTTGGATATGCAGCGTACTATAACAGGTTTATAAAGAATTTCTCACAAATTGCTGCGCCCTTGTATGCATTAATTGGAAATGTTGAATTCCATTGGTCTAATAAATGTGACACTGCTTTTTCAGATTTAAAGAAACTAGTCTCGACAGAACCAATCTTACGCGACCCTAACTGGGAGCTGCCCTTTCACATTTCCTCGGATACATTCGACACAGCGATAGGGGCAGTTCTCGGTCAAGAAGAAGATAAAAAGCCCTATGCTATTTATTATATCAGCAAGAATCTCACTCTTGCTGAATTAAACTATACAGTGACTGAAAAGGAGTTCTTGGCTATCATTTATGCTATCAATAAATTTAGACATTATATAACTGGCTATCAAGTATTCTTGTATACTGATCACTCTGTCATTAGATATCTAGCCAATAAACCTATTAGAAATGGGAGAGTGACTCGTTGGTTGTTGCTTTTACAGGAGTTTGATATAACTATCAAAGACCGTCCAAGGAAGGAGAACGTAGTTGCAGATTTCACGTCTAGAGTTCCAAAGTCAGATGACATACTAGCGATGGACAATCAGTTCCCCGACAAACATTTGTTCGTTGTAGCAGTAAAAACACCATGGTACGCAGATGTAGCGAACTACCTGGCAGTAGGGAAGCTTCCAAGACACTTGACATCAAAGGAACAGAAGTTGATTGTTCAGCGCAATGCTAGATTCTCCTGGATCGGTGGATATCTTTTTCATACAGGAGCTGATATGCATATACGCAAATGCATTCGAGAAGACGAGATTTATGACATCCTACAGGCCTGTCATGATGAACCATGTGGTGGCCATTTTGAAGATCGCAGGACGGGGCACAAAGTATTACAAATGGGTTATTATTGGCCTACAATTTTTAAAGATGCCAAGAAATATGTCCAAGCCCACGATAATTGCCAAAGAATGGGTCGCCCAAGCCAAGCTGACGAAATGCCATTACAACCACAATTGGTAGTGGAACCTTTTGAACGGAGTGCACTGGACTTCGTTGCACCATTCACCCACCATCAAACCAGAAGATTTACATAGTGGTTGCCACAGATTATGTGACAAAGTGGGTAGAAACAGTGGCTTTATCAAGAGCTACGGAAGAATCTGAAATCAATTTTCTTTTTGAGCTATTTGTACGATATGGCTTACCTCGAGAAGTGATAACTGACGGAGGGGCACAATTTGTGGGAAATAAAATTACAGCCACTCTGAAGAACCACCATATCATCCATAGAGTCACATCTCCCTACCACCCGCAAGCAAATGGGCAAGTTGAAAGCACCAACAAAACCCTTGAGGCAATTCTCACTAAAACAGTCTCAACACATCGTCAGGATTGGGCTACTAGACTACCAGAGGCCTTGTGGGCTTACTGCACAACATGGCGAAACACCACTGGATATTCTCCATACCATCTGGTATTTGGAAGAGAACCAATTTTTCCTATCGAATTCGAAATAAATACTCTAAGGACAGGCCAGGAGGTGGGGCTGGATTTGACGGAGGCCCAGATTAGAAGACTCCAACAAATAAATGAATTGGATGAAACACGGCTACTAGCTGTGCAACGAACTGCAATTATTCAACAACAACGAGCTAAGTGGTATGACAACCTCATCAAAAAGAAGACATTCCAAAAAGGAGATTGGGCACTTCTCTACGACTCCAATTCCAAGACTTCTCGGGTAAGTTACAAACAAGGTGGCTCGGTCCATACGAAATTCAGGAAGTACACAGCAATGGTACCTCACCTTGACTACAATAGACGGATCTGGTTCTACCTTCCGAGTCAACGGACACCAAGTGCGCCTCTATCACAAACCACTTACAAAGGAGTCTTTCTGCCAGCAGATGCGCGACGATCCCACCATCCAAATTTTAGTTGCAGGGGGTGATGGCCCCGCAGCTTTAAGTTCATGAAAATTTGTTACTTCCTCTTGTAAATATTGTATATATGTCCCCTGCAATTTATAGTTTTTCTCATTTGTTGTACATTCTTCATACTCACAGCTGTATTATTTTCCTTTATCCTTTCTTTTGCGTGTTTATTTATGTTGTTCAAACCTTTGAACGGTTGTTGTTCAATCCAATTGAACAATTGTTGTTCAATCGGATTGAACGGTCGTGTGTTTGTTTATTTTTGCTATTCAAACCTTTGAACGGTTGTTGTTCAATCGGATTGAACGGTCGTGTGTTTGCGTGTTTACTTTTGTTGTTCAAACCTTTGAACGGTTGTTGCTCAATCCAATTGAACAGTTGTTGTTCAATCGGATTGAACGGCCGTGTGTTTGTTTATTTTTGTTGTTCAAACCTTTGAACGGCTGTTGTTCAATCTGATTGAACGACTGTTATTCAATCGAATGGAACAGCTGATTTTTTTCTCTCTAAGCATGTTTCTTTTCTTTTCTTTCTTTTTGATGATCTCTTTTTGAATATCCACTCCTCATTACACACCCTGGCCATAAAAATCAATTTTTTTTTTTGAACGGGAATTGGCACCTGAAAAGGAGAAAAGCAGTGATACTACTAATATGATGATCCTTTGAAACTTTGATGGAAATCTCTACTTGGAATTGGAAGAATTTTTGACACTCTAGAGGCACCCTTCCTCCCTCTGCGTCACTCTGCGTGGCCTTTTGCGCTGGACGGCATCACTCTCTGTGGAGGACCAGTGTTGTTGCTCAGCGTTGTCCCCTTTGCGTCCTCCTTCTGCCTTCTTCTTCCTCTGCAGACTTCCCCTCTCTCCGTTTGTCGCTACAACTCCGCCTCTACACCCTCTACCTCTGAAATCGAATTCCATTGCTTCATAATCGATTTTCTTCGGGTACTAAGTGTGTGCCCGGCTTGCTTTCCAAATGACCCTCAAGCCTTCTCTTATAGACTTCTCGTCGATGAATCAACGGCCCAGATTATATCCCTAATCAATGGTTGAGATTAAAAGATGACTTGATCTTTGTTTTCGAGAAGATTCACACTCTGCTTTATTAATACCCTTTAATTATTTAATTTCCCTAAGTTTAGACTTAGGGATCACTTTAAAATAATTAATTATTTTAATAAAACATGATCCGAGTGGAATTTCCACAAACGGTTTATGGTGTTGAAATTTGGTTACCGGTGGACAGGTGGTTCCCTAAGGCTTTGATCTTTGGCCTAGGGAAAAGTGTCGAAAAGAATTTAATTTTTTTCCTAAAGTGACTTTATAATTTTTATAAAGTCAAATCTAATTTAAAAGTGACTTTAAGTGATAAAGTTACTAAAGTCTAATTTAAAAGTGACTTTAAGTGATAAAGTTACTAAAGTCTAATTTTAAAGTGACATTAATAAAGTCAATGTAAAATTAGAAAGGAAAAGTGACTTTGGAAATAAATGACTAAGTGGGTCTTTATTAAAGTGGGGTGAATTAAAAAATAGAAAGTGAGATTTAAATGAGCATTTAATCTCAGCCCTAGATCTCAATCCATTTCAGCCATTGGATTTAGGGATTCCCCAAAAGTCACTTAGGGTTAGGTTAAAGGAGGAAAAAGGTCATTCATTCTTTCATGAGCAGATTGGGAGAAGGAGAAAAGGAGAGCAAGGGAGATTTCTGAGCAGTGAGGAGAAAGAGGGCAGCTGATAGAGACTTCAGCAAAATCCGTACAGCAGCAAAGAGGCACGGTTTCCAAGGCAGAAATCCATACAGCAAGTGTTGGGCACATTTTTCGAGGGAGAGAGACACAGTTTTCAAGGAAAACCGTACAGCAGCTTCAGCATTTATTTCTGGGCAGATTCTGAGCACGAAAATCAAGGAGAGAGACCGCTGGTTGGTGGCACGAATTTCCATAAAGTCGTACAGCAGCTTCGGCACAGATTTCGAGGCAAAGGAGCACAAAAATCAAGGAGGGTTTGCTGTCAAATCCGTACAGTCCGTACAGCAGTACGATCGTACAGCTGGGCACAAAAATCGAGAAGCTCATTTCAGCATTTAATGCTGTCATAAAAGCTGTAAAAATTCTGTTTTGGGTTTTTGCTGTTTTGCACGTTTTCCAAGGCGGAGTGAATGCACGGAAATCGAGATAAGTACTGTTGTTTAGTTGCTGAAATTTTTGCTGTAATTTCTGCCTCACTGTAAAAAGCATTTTCAGAAATAAGGAGGAGCTCTCAAACTGGTTTTCCCCAAGAGTTGTAGGGGGTTTTTCCAGGGTCATGTTGACCAAAAATCTCAGTGTTCAAATGTGTTGAATGACTGTTTCAGCTTGCTGTGTGTTTTGTTTTATTTCTGCAGTTTCAGCATTCTGTAAAAATTTTCCAGCATTCTGTAAATTTTCCAGAATTTGTGTTTTCAGCAAAAAAAATTATTTTCCAGTTTGTTGAATGTAAGGATATGGGAAAGGGCATTTAACTATTTGGAGAAATAAGGTGAAACTGAAAACCGGGGTGGGAAACAGAAAATTTCTACATATGGGTTCTTTGGAATATTGATGTTCAAGCCTCCTCCCAAAATATGAGACTTGGATCTCTTTCCAATGCTACAAAATCAACACTCCCTCTTAGCGAGGAAAGTGTTTAAGCAAAATACCAACTGCATCTGCTCTGACCTTAAGCATCTACTGCGTTGATGATGTCTTGGTTGTTGCCCCTCATCTCTGCGTTGTTGCCCTCTGTACTGCTGCCTATGACACTATCTTTGCCACTGCCTCATCTGTACTGCAGCTCCCTTTGAATCTCAAGTCCACCCATTCCTCTACTCGAATGGGTTTTTGACCATCCCCATCTTTTCCCTGAAGTAAATAAACTTAATCTTACCCAGACCTTTTGTGAGGATATATACCACCTGTTCTCCTGTAGGAATGTACTTCAATTGTACAGCTCCCCGTTGGACATAGTCTCTGATGAAGTGGCACCTAATGTCAATGTGCTTCGACCGGTCATGAAACACAGGTTTCTCAGAGAGCTTGATGCAACTCTGATTATCACACAAAAGTATGGTCAGTTCCATCCTTTTCTTGAGCAAGTTCATGAGCAGCTTACGAAGCCATATGGCCTCACACGAAGCTGTGCTAGCGGCCATATATTTAGCCTCAGCTAAGCTCAGTGCCACGGATTTATGCTTCCTACTGAACTAGGAAGTCATTCCTAATCCGACACTGAAACAGTACCCACTGGTACTTTTCCGATCCACTAGGCTTCTAGCCCAGTCTGCATCAGCGAACCCACTCAACTGGATTTCATTGGCCTTGGTGTACTTTAACCCATACTCTATTTTCCCCTTCAAGTATCTGAGAACGTGTTTGGCTGTTGCCCAGTGAGCCCTCCTTGGTTCTACCATGAACTGACTGAGGGTATTCACGGCATAACGAATGTCTAGTCTAGTGTTGACCAGGTACATCATGTGAAAATTTCTGAATACACTAATGCAGAAATCCTACTGTAGTATCTTGGTTTACTTCTCCTACTTGTGATTAAATTATACAAGTTATTTTCAGAAAATACCAAAGTAAACACAACTAACAGCCTACACACATACAGATCATTTACTAAATATTACGCTCATTCAACAAAGTGACAGATTTTTCGGACAAATGTCCCCGGAAAAACCCAATGTGAAAAAACTGGTGCAGCAGATATGAAGGTTCATTACTATTATGTAGAGTCTGAGTACAGCAAACCTGGGCACCCAACTGGTTAATCCAACAAAGAAAATAATAGATCTGCAACAATACCTTTTGTTCTGAGACCAAAAACTTGACTTATTCACACCCTCAAACGAGATTTACAAGACTCAGCCAATTTCTGGCCCTAGAAACACCAGTGCTGCCCCTGAAGCCCAAGCGTCAGCCCTGCTAGGCTCCACGTGCCCCTGCGTTATTCAGAAGGGGACTGCGTAACCCCAGACTGGGTGACGCAGTCCTTACGCTGCCTTGGAAGGCCTTTGCGTAACCCTAGTGGCCTCCTGAAGTTGCAACGCTGCCCCTCCTAGGCCTGCTTAGCACCTGCGTAGCAGCTGAAGCCCTATGCGCTCGCGCAGCTGCTACTGTTGCCCTTGCTCTTCTGTGTTGCTCCTGATTGCTGCTCCTCTGCCTCTTACTGACTCTTGGCTTCGGGATCACATCATCCCCTCAGCCAATACTACCCCTCGCTGCAAAAAACCCTTCCGAAAATTCTTAGCAAACCCACCCTAGAATTCCAGCTCAGTCTCTCAGCTCTGCCTCCGTGTGTGTGTCTCCAACTAACCCTCAAGCCTTTCTTGTATAATTTTTCGTTGAGACATCAACGGTCGTGATTTAATCTCTTGTCGACGGCTGAGATTAAAAAACTGTTTGATCCGCGTCACTTAGAACATTTCATCACATGTGTTTAATTAATTGACTTTAATTTTTCTAATTCCCTAAGTTAGACTTAGGGTCCTCATTAAAAAAAATTAATTATTTTAATATCTCACACATAAGATGAAATTTCTCCAAACGCTTTTTGGGTTTTGGAGGTGATGTGTTTCTTAGCCCCTCCACAAATTTTCAAGGCTAGATCACACCCGATGCTACCCCAATACACAAAATCTCAACACTCCCTCTTAGCACAGAGTGTGCTCTAGCAATACATCCACACCATGTATCACAAGATCTTGGCATTGGTCTCTGAGCTGCTGATGCCTGGCCTATTGCCCTCCATCCTCTGCGTTGTTGCTCCCTGTACTGCTGCCCATGTCACTGCCACTGACACTGCCACATTTGTACTACAGCTCCCTCTCAACTTGTTTCCCATAGCACTACCACTGCTAACAGTTGCACTGCAACTCAGTTGTCGATAAGTAAGCAACTGAAAGACTCCTTCCCAATCGTTGACAGACAAGTCAGGCTGCATCCCATCACTGAAATTCCCTTGCCTATTGCTTTACACTGTCCTCCTGAAGCCACTACACTGCTACAACTCTGCACTGCGTGAGCATTGCCTCTTTGCATTGCTAAAGTCCCATCAGCCTCTGCGCTACTGCCTCTACGTTGTTGTTGCTTCCGCACTGTGTTGCTCCCTCTATAGCATCTCAGCACTGCCCTCTGCTTCACTGTGAACTTTTGCATCCATCTACTTGTCCCGCTACCGCCTTCAGGCTCCCGTAGCTCGTATGTGATCCAAGAGTTGGGCTTACTCGAGGATCCCACCACGATCTGTAGCTGCTCTACAGATCCATGTCACCCCACCTACGTGGCTCATGAGCACTCATGGCTACGTCATCATCACTCCCATCGTCCTTTGCTGTTGCAACCTTGGAATCAAAAGCTCCTTTGTCCTTCTTCTTAGGACAAGTGTTGTCGAGGTGTCCAAGTTCGCCACAATTAAAGCACTAGACCTTGGATAGGTCCCTCTTCTTCCCTTGCTGCCTTCATTCCTTCGATGCAAGGGCTGCATCATCTTCCTCTTCTTTCTTCACTCTGACAGTTTCGTTGCTGCTGTTCTGCCTCTTGGTGATTCTCCTGGTCTCCTCTTGACGAAGGATTTCCCACAATGTGTGCCCAGGATGGTAACGCTACCCTGCCCAATATGCTTTGGACAAACTTTTCCCACTCCTCGGTGACTGCATTCAAGGCAGTCCTTACCAAGAGCCCTTCGTCCCGAGTTGCACCCATGGCAATCAATTGATCCCAGATAGTTTGAAGTCGGAAAAGGAAGGGGTCTATCTCCTCACCCTTCTGCATCTGGAATAGCCTCACCTGATTCTCTAGAAGCATCTTTCTTTGAACGGAGCTTCCTTGATACATCGTCTCCAAAGCGGTCCACATCTCATTTGTCGTCTTCTTTCCGACAATATGTGGCACGACGTGATCCTTTACTTTGTCCATGATCAAATGCTTAGCCTGCGCTTGATTTTCATTGAATTTCTTCAGAAGATCAGGATCTGCAGGCTCAGCTATGACATTCTCTGCATGGTTCTTGATGTCATACTCATCCAAGACTGATAGGATCCTGGCCCTCCAGATGACGAAGTTGGACACATCGTCCAACCTGTCCTAATCTCTCAGCCCATGAGAAGCCATCTAACTCAAATCTAACGGAAACAGTACTCTTCTCCCTCTTTCAATGGCAACATAGAAACGTTGGATTTGGGTTTCTTGGTGACTAGAAACCTTCTAGTGACTACTCCTTTTGAAAATTGATTTCCTTCCTGGAAATCTTCAGCCAAAACAATCGAACGGTTCGCTCCAATCCTCCTGATCGAATCTCAGATCCGTTTGGCTCAAATCTGCTGAGTGCTTATCTTCCTCCCGCTCTTTGTTAACTTAGCTAGGCACGATTCTGCATCGGCAGAATCTCCACCAGACTAGCACTGTTGAAGATTTGAAGCATTGCTTCTAGATCTTGGCAAATTGTTACGCAACAGGAAAAATAATTGGACTGCGTCCCTCTGACTGGTCTCTGCGTGAGCTGACTGGCCCAGCACAACCTTTGTGCAGAGGTTGCGCAGCGTAGGATGTTCCTGCGTTCCTCCGGAAGTTGTTGCATTGTCTCTACGTCGCCCAGATGGGACTGCGTAGCCTTTTCTGGAACTGCATCCTCCTGCTGCTGAGCTGCCCTTTCCAAGTTTGTTACTTCAACTGCTACCCTGCAGAAAATATGTCTTCAACTGATTTGCTAGAGATTCAGCTTGATCTGCAATCACTCTGATACCATGTGAAAATTTCTGAATACACTAATGCAGAAATCCTCCTGTAGTATCTTGGTTTACTTCTCCTACTTGTGTTTAAATTATACAAGTTATTTATAGAAAATACTGAAGTTAACACAATTAACAGCCTACACACATACAGATCACTGAATACTACGCTCATTCAACAAAGTGACACAGATTTTTCGAACAAATGTCCCCGGAAAAACCCAATGCGGGAAAACCAGTGCAGCAGATATGAGGGTTTATTATTATTATGTAGAATCTGAGTATAGAAAATCTGGGCACCCAACTGGTTAACCCAATAGAGAAAATAATAGATCTGCAGCAATACCTGTTGTTCTGAGACCAAAAACTTGACTAATCCACACCCTCAAACGGGATTTACAAGAATCAGCTAATTTTTGGTCCTAGAAACCCCAGCGCTGCCCCTGATGCCCCAACGGGAGCCCTGCTAGGCTCTATTTGCCCCTGCGCCGCTCAGAAGGGGACTACATAACACCAGACTGGGTGACGCAGTCCTTACGCTGCCCTAGAAGGCCTCTGCGTAACCCTGGTGGCCTCCTGACGCTGCAGCGCTGCCCCTCCTGGGCCTGCATAGCACCTATGTAGCGGCTGAAGCCCTCTACGTTGCGCAGCTGCTGCGTAGTTGCTGCTGCTGCCCTTGCTCCTCTGCGCTGCTACTGATCGCTGCTCCTCTACCTCTTGCTGACTCTTGGCTCCGGGATCAGATCATCCCCTCAACCAATACTACCCCTCGCTGCAAAAAACTCTTCTGGAAATTCTTAGCAAATTTGCCCTAGAATTCCAACTCAGACTCTTAGCTCTGCCTCTGTGTGTGCGTCTCCAACTAACCCTCAAGCCTTTCTCTTATACTTTTTTGTCAAGACATCAACGACCGTGATTTAATCTCTTATCGACGGCTGAGATTAAAAGATTGCATGATCCGCGTCACTTAGAAAATTTCATCGCATGTGTTTAATCAATTCACTTTAATTTTCTAATTCCCTAAGTTAGACGTAGGGTCCTCATTAAAAAAAATTAATTATTTTAATATCTCACACATAAGATGAAATTTCTCCAAACACTTGATGGGTTTTGGAGGTGATGTGCTTCTTAGCCCCTCCATGAAGTTTCAAGGCTAGAGCACACCCAATGCTACCCCAATATACAAAATCTCAACACATCAATGATCCTACAAGCTACCTATACAAGGTAGGGTCAGCTTCATCATCCTCAGACGTGTCAATCTTCTTCCAGTTTGTAATCGTTGGCGTAGCCATGGGTCTACAATCCTCCATCTAAAACCTCTTCAGGATCTCTGTAGTGTATCTTCCTTGCCCAAGGAAGATTTCTCCCTTCTGTTGCCAAACCTCCAAACCAAGAAAATAGTGCATCTGCCCAAGATCCTTCATGTCGAATTCTTAGTCAAATTTTCCTTGCAGTCTTTGATGAGCTTAGATAATCCAGTCAAGAACAAATCATCCACATATAATACCAGAATTAGCAGCTCGTCCCGTTCTCTTAGATAGTAGAGATTGGGATCTCCGTCACTCTTGACAAATCCCATCTTCTGCAGGTAGCTATCAATTCGCCCATACCATGCTCTAGGGGCTTGCTTCAGTCCGTACAGGGCTTTTTTAAGCCTGCATAGATGAGTCTTCTGCTCATGCGTCTCAAAGCCCTCTGGTTGTTCTATGTACACTTCCTCTTCTATCGCCCCATTCAAGAACATTGTCTTGACATCCATCTGGTGAATTTCCCATCCCATCTGCGTTGCAAGAGAGATGATGGATCTGATCAAAGTGTACCGAGCTACAGGGGCGAAGGTTTCTTCATAATCGATCCCTTCCTTTTGTGCATACCCCTTAGCCACAAACCTGTCTTTGAATTTCTCTATGCTGCCATCTGCAGCATTCTTGATCTTGTAGATCCACCTTGATCCTACAACCGATATGTTTTGAGGCCTAAGGACTACTTCCCATACATTGTTTGTCATGATGGAGCTGTACTCCTCCACCATAGCATCTACCCACACCTGATGTTGAGCTGCCTCTCGAAAACTAGAGGGTTTTCCAACCTGTGCTACCAGTGCCTGGTACCTGTCTGGTTGCCTGTGTACCCTCTTCTAATTTCTAGGGGCTCAAATAAATTCCTTTGCATCCTTCGGAGTCTATTGGATTTCTCTAGTCGTCCTTCCACTAGTGGTGGGTGGATTTACCTGCTCTCCTTCTTGCACTTTCTCAGAAGAACTTTCCTCAGAATCCTTGTGTCGTGGAGAGGCACTACAGACATCTTCTGTAGGTCGTTGTGGCTAAACTAACGGATCCTCCTCCAACTGCGTATCTGTAGACATTTACCGAGATCTCCTGAAGGCTCTCTCCTCCATGAATTTCACATCCCGTCTTACTTTGATATTCCTATTCTCGGGAATATAGATGCGAGATGACTTCGCATTTTTGTTATATCCCACAAGGTATCCTTTCTTTGCAGTCTGATCCAGCTTATTCCTCTTCTCATCGGGTACATGGCAATACGCTATACTGCCAAATATCCTGAAGTGGCTCACCTCAAGCTTACTCCTAGTTAACACACTCTCAGAGGTAACTTTACCCAATGCTCTATGAGGCACCCTGTTCTGCACATACACTACTGTATTGCAAACTTTCGCCCACGGAAATTTGGGCATGTCTTGGTCGTACAGCATCGCCCTCACAGCTTTCACAATGGTCCTGTTCTTCCTCTTTGCAACCCCATTCTGCTCCCGATTATATGGAGTTGTCCATTCTCTCTTGATGCCTTCCTTTGCGCAGAACCTTGTGAAGTCTTTATCAATATATTCTCCACCATTATCTGATCGCAACTTCTTGATCTGCTTTCCGGTTAAATTTTCTACCAAAGCCTTGAATTCTTTGAATCGCTCAAAGACCTCATCTTTGGTCTTCAGAAAGTAGATCCATGTCTTCCGGGAATGGTCATCAATAAAGGTGACAAAATACTTTGCACTACTGAGAGCATTCGTGGACATTGGTCCGCAGATGTCTGAGTGTATCAATTCCAACACACTCTTGGCCCTACTGCTGCTTCTTGGAAATGTTGCCTTGGCATACTTCCCTAATACGCACCCCCTGCAGACATCATCTTTCCTGGTGCTAAGTTCTGGAGCTCCCGTGACAGTCTTCTTAAGGATCTTCAAGGCTCCATGATGTAGATGCCCCATCTTCTGTGCCATAATTCATTCAAATCCCTTTCATCCGTACTGCCTATTAGTGCCATTGGAGACTCGAGCTGTAACTTATACAGTTTATGGCTCCTTACTTCAATTTGTGCCTTCCTTTTCCAACTAGGGTGTTTGACATAAACTTTGTTGCCAATAAAGTATACATCGTAACCCTTGTTTTGACGTTGAGACACCGAGAGCAAGTTCATCCCCAATCTTGGTACATGCAATACGTTGGTGGCCCGAAGCTTGTTAGCAGCTTCTGTTTGAAATATTTTGTTTCCTCTTCCAATGGAGGTACACTTGGCCTTGTTTCCCATCGTGATCTGAAAATTCATCTGCTCTTTCTAGTAGCTCGAGAAGCACTCTCGAACTCCTGTCATGTGAGCATATACCCCACTGTCAATATACCTGACTCCTGGAGAGGTCGTGCTTGACACAAGCGAAATCCTCTTCTAGTCTGGACGCCAGAACTGAAACGTCATGATCCCTCTGTTTCTCCATGCGTTCTGGAGGATTGCGTGAACCCTTTCGAGCTGACGTTGCATCATTGTCGGACCTTCGTTCCATTGCAAAACCTCCTCTTATGTCTCTTGTCTTTTGCTCTGATACCATGTGAAATTTTCAAGCTGAAATACCATTGGAGTTATCGATTAATTTCACCTACTTATATATGATAAGTTATTTACAGATACTTGAGTAAATTATGAAATTAACACAACTCCAGTATTCACTTAATCATGAGCAGAAAATCAAAAAGAATGCATATAACGCAATAGAAACAATCACATGAACACAATTATTTTTGGACAATTGTCCCCGGAAAAACCCAATGCGGGAAAACCGGTGCAGCAGATGAGGGTTTGTATTATTCTTCAGCAATGGAAATCATTTACAGATATTAGACGAGCAGATGTCTAGAATACACCTGAGAAAGAAAATTTTGAACCCTTCGGAAGAATTTATGACACTATGGAAGCACCCTTCCTCCCTCTGCGTCACTCTGTGTGGCCTTCTTGGCAGTCACTGCACTGGACTGCGTCACTCTGCATGGAGGACTAGTGTTGCTGCTCAGCGTTGTCCCTCTGCGTCCTCCTTCTGCCTTCTTCTTCCTTTGCAGACTTCCCCTCTCTCCTTCTGCCTCTGCAACTCCGCCTCTACACCCTCTCTCTCTGAAATCGAATTCTATTCCTTCAAAATCAATTTCCTTCGAGTACTGAGTGTGTGCCCGGCTTGCTTTCCAAACGACCCTCGAGCCTTCTGTTATAGTCTTCTCGTTGATGAATCAACGGCCCAAAATTATATCCCTAATCAATGGTTGAGATTAAAAGATGTCTTGATCTTTGTTTTCTAGAAGATTCGCACTTTTCTTTATTAATACCAATGTTCCACCGAGTTTCCGGGACTGGGAAACGCAGGAGCGGGGATATGCACAAGGAGGACGTATATAAGCAACCCCAAAATTTAGGTAAATTTCAGGGAAACGAGGGGACGTCAGAGCCATAAAAATTATAAAATTATTAAAAATTTAATAAAAAAATAAAATCCCAACAATATGTTAATAACTAAATTAGTAGATAGTAGATCTTATTAATTATGAAATGCAAATCTAAATATGATCATCATTTCGTATTAGACTATTGTGATATAAAATTATCATTTGACATTTCTGCAATCATCAATGTAAATCTAAAAATAAATTACTAAATTGAATCTATCATTTGACATTATGCAATGTTCCATCTAAATTCATCATTTGGCAATGGGGATAAATATTATGCAAGGTACATCTAAATTAAATTCATCATTTGACAATTGAAACTACGCAATGCACATCAAAAATTAAATTCATCATATGACAATGACATTTGAAGTCTAAAACAAACATAGAAAACTGAACTAAAAATAAGCATAGAAAGCATTGAAATACAAAAATTGTTTTTTTTAATTGTTATTAGCGAATAAATTTGGGGGACGCGTCCCTCTTGCATCCCCTCGTCCCCCCCACAAGAGAGACGCATTTCGTGACCAGAAAAATGCCCCCCTTACAGTTTCCCCAAGTTTTCCAAAAAAGGGGACGTGGGGAAAGTTTCCCCAGGAGTTTCCCCATCTTGGGAGCGTAGGGGAGCGGGGAAGCACGTCCCCCACCCTGGGGGACAGGTCCCCAAGGAACACTGATTATTGCTCTTTCATTATTTAATTTCCCTAAGTTTCGACTTAAAGATCACTTTAAAATAATTAATTATTTTAATAAAGCATGATCTGAGTGGAATTTCCACAAATGGTTTCTGGGTTCTTTGGAATACTGATGTCCAAGCCTCCTCCCAAAATATGAGACTTGGAACACTTTCCAATGCTACAAAATCAACAGTATACTTGTCCAATTTTGGATATCTTTTCAGTTGCAGAAAGCAACTGTGTTGCAATGGCAGAGCCAGCAGCAGCACGGATGCAGAATTCAGAGGGAGTTGCAATACAGGATGCAGTGGTTGACAGTGGCAGTGTCAGCAGCAGTACAGATGCAACATTTGCGCAGAGTTGGTGGACAGCATGTCAAACATCAACAGCACAGAGGGAGATGCTTTAGAGTCAGAACAGTGTACAACAAGGCATATTGTTAGAGCACATTCCTCGCTAAGAGGGAGTGTTGATTTGGGTAGCATCGGATGTGCTCTAAGTCTCAAATTTTGAGAGGCTTAGACACATGTATTCTACATAACCCTAAAAGCGATTGGTGAAATTCCACTCGGATTGTATTCGATAGAAATAATGAACTATTTTTGAAGGGACCCTAAGTCAAAACTTAGGAAAATAAAATAATTAAAGTGTATTAATAGAATATGAGTGAGAATGATCTAGAATAAACGGATCAAGTCAAAAGTTAATCTTAGTCGTTGATTAAAGATCTAATATGGGCCATTGAATCCTCGACGAGAAGGTTATAAGAAGGACTTGAAGGGTCATTTGGAAAATACATTCGTGGAGACATAGAGGATCTAGATATCGAATTTTTCTGACAGAGCAAGTGCTCGGACGAAAATCAAATCTAAGTGATCCTTGATTGCAGCGAGGCACAATATTTCCGGTTGGAAGGTTTCCTAAGCTGAAGAGTACATAGCAGCAGAGACAGAGAGAGCCACAGCTTCAGCGCAGAGCCAATGACGCAGTGCCTACACAGTCACTGCACAGAGCCAGAAGGGAGAATCGTTTTCCTGCAGAGGAGACAGCTCAGAGCCAGTATCAAACACCGGAGAGATTTTCCGGAGGCTCAGTTTCGAGCCAGTAGTGAGATCAGCGCAGAGGCAAAAGGGCAGCCGAGTTGTGACGCGGTCACTGCGCAGAGTGACGCGGTCACTGCGCAGAGTGACGCGATCACTGTGCAGGGCAGTCCAACCTTGGTGCAGATCAATGCCAATTCCCCGTGGAGGAGTGAGGTTTTGTCTCACGAGATCTCTTCTGTCAGATTTGGTGTAGGATTTGACAGTCTCGTCAATCATAGATTTGTACTCAAAATTTATTGCATAATAACATAAACCCTCAGATTTGTTGCACCAGTTTTCCCGAATTGCGTTTTTCTGGGGAGATTAGTATAAAACAATTGTGTCGGATGGTTGTGTTATATATGTGTGTTCAGATTTCTTTCCGCACTTGTATTTCTTCTGCAGTTTAATTGTGTAGACTGTAGTGAATGGATTTCGATATTTGCTTGTAGAACACAGTAAATAATTTGTTAAGTAAAATAACAAATAGAAGATTTTCCATCAGTTGTTGCAGTAGGATTCTGTGTAACACGAATTTTCACATCGATCCCCGTAGGCTATAGTCCTCAATAAAAGGGGAAAACCCCATAATACCCAATTTTGGGCAACTTTTGGGGCAGTTGGGGGAAAAAACTCCAAAGTTGGGTTTTGGTGTGAACATCACTCAACTAATTAAAGAGAAACCCTCACCCCCTCATGAAACACTATAAATACAAGAGGCTTAGAAGCATTTGAGGCATGACTTGGATTGAATTATTTCATCTTTGTTTTGTTGAGCCTGAGGCTCTGAGGGTTTAAGTCCTCATTCTATCTTCGGACTAGTTTCAGTGGGGGTGATCCCACCCTACCAAGTCACCCTCTTTTATCTTTTCTATTGGTTTCTTTGTTCTGGCTACTACATCTTAATTATTTTAAGGAGCAAAGCAGTAATCTAAGGACGATCGGAGATTAAGGAAATATCTGGTCGAGCTCCTCTAAGGGAAAATTGAAAATTCTGGGCAGAATGCACTTACCCATTCTTATTCCTAGTTTACTATGGCAGGACGCCATCTACCTGAGGTATCCGCACTCTTGTGAAGTAATGTGTATCTGTCTGAGGCACCATCCTAGATCGAAGCTGGATATCCCATGCAATAGGTTAATCTGCTGAAGGCCGAAGACACCTTGAGGTTGGACGTGTTGTAACTTGTATCTGGGGTTAAATCCTATCGAAGTTTGTTGAGGTTCCAATCGTTGCAAGACCTTTTCGTGCCTAAGAATATCTATGAGGTTGTATGGAACACTTGAACAATTTTCTGAGCCAAATTAATGATCAGATTAAGGACTTTGAGGCAGCAAATTAATTCTGGGGTTGGCCAAACCTTCTGATGCAGCGAGGTCTTCTTAAGAAGCCTTCTGAGGCATACGCCTGACCAGATTGAAGTATCTGAATCCCTGCAAAGCCACATTATGGTAGAGAAGACGTTTTTTCTGAAGTGGGACGGAATCCTTCTGGGCAAACTCTGTGGCTGAGATTTGGGGACAGACACGTGACAGCATCCTGTGATCCAGCGAAGTTCATCAGTGAGAAAAGAGGCCCTTTCAAGCCAGACCGAATCTTCACAAGTGCTGAAATTTCTCAAAGGAAAATGGGGGTAGGTCTTGTGGAGAAGTTCTGAACAGACACAAAGTTCGAGTACCCTTCTGGCTACTTTGTTATCTACATGAGATATATCGCATCCTCTTCTTGACAGTTACCTGTAGCAGGTTAGGGGTTTCATCCTGAAGTGACTCTGGTCAAATTCACATTAAATAGAATAGTGTAATTGGGTCAATTAATAGGGCACAGTGTTAGTCAAACTCTCTATTAAATTTTGTTTGGAATTACATTGGGACTGGTGGAATTGATCTGAACGATTGGATCCAGTTTATGATTGTATGGCTGAATTATTGAATGGTTAAAGTTGCACTATATTGTTTGGTCATATCAGAATTATTTATTAAAGGTTGTGCATTGTTGAATTATATGGATGCCTAAGTTGGTAGAAGAATAGCATCAGTTCTTCCAGGATATATTTGCTCTGGGACAAATCAGTGTTTTTTCCTCTATACAGAAATGGATCTTGAGAAACCCTAAGCAGAAAATTACTCTAGTATGCGGCAAAAAGGGTTCCCAGGTACATACAGAGAACTAAAGATTTTGGGCCTCTTGATAAGAAAAGCAACAACTTTACACTTGTTGCACATTCAGATGCAGATTTTGTACGTGATATTGATGATAAAACATCAACATCACGTTATTTAATGAACGTGGGTGCAGCAGCAATTTCTAGGAGTTGTAAAAAGCTAGCAACAGTGGAAAAATACCTAGCAAAGGAAGAATACATTTCAGCATGGGAAGTAGCACGTGAAATTGTTTGGCTACGTAGAATTTTTGCAGGATCTTGGTGGTATTCAGAAAACACCAACTACATTTTTTCATTGATACTCAATCAACAAACGAAATGGCCAAGAATCTAGTTTTTCATAATAAAACCAAGCATGTCGACACCAAATATCACTTCATCAGGACTCTCATCAACAACAGCATCATCAAGCAAGAATATTGTCCTTATGAAGATCAAATTTCATATATATTCACTAAGCCATTACGAAAAATAAAATTCGCAAATTTTAGAAAAGAACTTGGCATTTTTAAAAATAAACTTCGAGACTAAAGGGGGTAATGTTAACCTCATAATCCTAAAGTTTAGTTAGTTATTTAGTTGGATAATTTTCCTAGATAAATAAATTTATTCTAGAAAGTATTATTTCTACAATAATAAAGTTAACTCTAGAAGTGTTGTATTTCCTAGAAGATAGAAAGTCTTTGTCAAAGCCTTGTCATAGTGATTATCCTCGAGTTGTTGATCAAGGACACATCGCACGTTGAGATGAGGCTAGAGATGTTATATACATGCTAAGCTTCTCACCCCTTGTTCAATGTTTCTTCTGATTAATAAAATTATGTGTCTGAAGACACTTCTATTAATGGTATTATTTATCAAATCTAGCATGGGTAAATGCCCAGATTTCTTTGCTTATATTTTAAGCTCTTATAGGTCTTCTGGCGTTTATAGGCTAATGGATGACCATCTTTTTGCTATTACAGGATGCATCTCAAACATTTTCTGCTTGAAATAAAATGTGATATCAATTTTTCTATGGAAAAAAAACTTATGATATATGGAGGGCACAATACCTGATTTGCAATTTTATGTTGCAATAAACAGTTGTTGATAGGAAGGATCTTATCAAAGCAACCTGGCACATGTAGCCCCAAAGCAGATTTATTTGTAAATAGACTATCTTGTCCTTGTACAACATCTCCAGGTCTCCAACTCTTTGTTCCAAATGAGAACTCCATCTGTGAGGTAAGATAGAATAAACATTAGATACACTCCTGCCACTATCAAAGAACAACTAATCCTAACATTAATGTAAACTATGTTCATAGAGAACATGATAATTATACAAATTGTAAACTCTTCAAGGAAAAATTTATATCAAGATGGGACAAAAGAGCACAAAATCACTGATATTATTAACAATATAGATGAAGAACAAGGGGTAGCAAATGCAGGGACATTATTTTTAGGCCCTAAGAACAGATAGTCATGGAATTTGCTTGGTGATTGGGTACATCAACAAACACCAAAGTACAGGATTGTGCTGTTTATCAAAGCCTTGTTCTACTCAAAGGAAAAGGAGTGACTTAGGTCACTGTAAAAATTGGTGACTCTTCCATCATCATTACATCCCCCGCCCAACAGTGCCTTTCAAGAAATATTAAGATCTCACACATTATCCAAAGAACTCCAAAATTAAAGCAATGCTTTTCAAAAGTCTCCTATTTCAAGGTGTTGAGGAGCCAAAATAAGGTGGTCAAATTTCAAGCTAGTAGGAATGTCCAGTTGTTGATTTTGTACCTTCGGAAGGTCTTCTACATAGGCTTGGTGTCTTAGCATGTACAAGATATTTGATTGCCTCTTTAGGTGCTTGCTTGGTGGAGTAAGTGATATTATGATTTCTTTCCTAATGTTAACTTAGGAAAAGTACAATAATTAATCTAATTGATTATTGTGGACTATTAGGCCAAAGTTCTAAGCATAAATAATAAAATTATTTAAGTGGCTTATATATAATTTCAACCGTTGATCTCAAGTGAGGCATAGGATTTAATCCTAGCCATTGATCATTTAAGAGATTAGGTTTAGGGATTTTGGCTCAATGAAGTTATAAAATAAGCCTAAGGGAGTGGGGAAGACACATAGTTGTGGAGGAACTGATTTTTTCAAGAGCAAGAGGCTCAACTAGACCAAAGAGAAGTGAGGAGAAGTGTAGCAGGGAATTTCGGGAGAAATTCAAGGAGACAGAGTTGCTACATGGGCTCCCTTCCTAGGATAATGGCCCAACTGAGCAATTACATACAACAATGGATCTGATCCAGCTGATCAACCCTCTTTGGTTGATATGGATCTCCTTATTGCCCCTTCCTCAAACCCAACACACTCACTGAGAAGCCTCTCTAAATCTTGCGTTGTTGTATTGTGTGTCTTTCCCATCTCCCTAGCCTTGCTTTTATAACTTTACATTGAGTTAAAACCCTAACACTAACCCTAATCTCCAAAGTGATTAACGACCAAGATTAGATCTCACCTCACTTGAAAGTTGAGATCAATGGCTGAGATTAAAACATAATCACTAAAATAATTTACTTACTTTTCCCAAGTTTCTTTAGATCAATTGACCAACATAATAATTATGTGATTTTCCAAAGTTTAAAACTTAGATTTAGTTACATTAGCAACTTGCTCACACTAGAGCAAGTGTTCTAAGGAGATCATGGGCAACTTCTTGCATGCCTATACGCATATGCCTGTGCAGAAGTACCTGCCTGAGCTACAAACATCAACATCAAAAACCTGTGTGAGTGCCAGAGACTCATTGGAGAAAAGTTTGGACATCCCCTGGAAAGTGATGAAATAGCCATCATTAAAGAAGGCCCTGCTCCTCCTATTAAAGATGATAAAATCAGTCAAGGATAGACAGTTATGGAAGAACAAATATGCAGGCCCATCTGGAAAGAACAAATACGTTCCTCTTTTTGAAGAAGTTTCCAAGTTTGATTTCAAGGAAAGTGTTCTCCCAGATCTGAAGGAAGAGCCAGAAATCAAGTATCACAGTCCAGATTTTGAAGATGCTGAACACAGCATAGAAATTTCAAAAAGGTCCTCGAGCCCCTAATAAAAACTATCAGACCTGTCAGGAAGTGGGTGTTTATAGCCCTGGGTTTGGAAGTGAACTAGCAGCCATGAAGGAAAACGTTTAAAGCTCAGATTTTAAAATGGATAGCTTTCTGGTTCAAAATCTCAACATTGGCACAGGCCTGACAGTATGTGGACCACCCAATGACCTAATGGGTACACCTGGTGGGGATGGTAGTAATAGACAGGGCTCTGTTCACCATTTTAGATCTCAACAAAAGTCAAGTTAAGCTCTCAAACCAAACGGGAACTGGAATCTGTTGAGAAGTGTAGCTTGGGAAGTACTCCCACAAATCTAGGGTACTTGATTTGTGTGGAGAAAACCCACCAAATGGACTTGGTTGGGAAAAGTACCCAAGCTGTTGGCTTTCAACCCAATGTCGTGAGCTTGGGACCCAAAGATATTGTTTGTTTATTCTAATTATTGTTGTGGAGGAAACTTAATGGATCAAAGGGCTCCTAGGTCAATAGCTGGAGAGCTATAAATAAAAGAGACCTAGGAGAGGTCATTCCACAACATAGCAACTCATCTTGTGCCTACATTAGCCTAAGAAGGAGAGATGCAGAACCTCAAGAGGAGCCACAGCTAGGAGGAGAGCGAGGTTTATGGTCTGTTTTGTGTTGGAACGAGGCCAAGTTTGCCCAGGAAGCTAGACCGAGATTTCTGTGGATGATATATGCCCTAAGAGGGCTCTGTCCAGGCCAAAAAAAGGAGCAGAAGCACACCAAAATTCTGTCTGATATTAGGGTTCTGTTCTGTGCAAAGGGAGGAGGGCCGATCCCTGGAAAGAGGCCTAACTAGCCTCAGATCAGCCTACTGTGGAAGGCCACAGGACCTCAGAAGGTTGCGCAGCTGCCCTGTGGTAAGGCTGAGCCCTAGGAAAGGCCGAAATTGATCTCAGATTTGGAACAGAGGCAGTGAAAGACTGGAGTAAGAGAGAGAAGGCTGTGGGACAATGTGGAGGGCTGAAGTGTTGTAGTAGTTGGGTTGCTGAGTTGGAGGTTTGAACTCTGTTCATGAATGGTGGATTGAACAGCTGGTCTAAGAGATGATATACAGTGATCTAGAAAGGTTAATTCACTGTGAGAAGCTGAGTTGATTTGGAGCTGATATATGCAAGGTATTTGAAGGAGTAAATACATTGTGAGCAGCTGGGATGCAGAGACATTAAACGAACAATATCTCTGTGAGTAAAGGAGGCAAAGGACTGCCAAGTGTCAAGAGCATGTGGACAGAAAGGGCTGGAAGCTAGCTACAGCAAGTCAAGTTTTGTTCTTGTTCTATTGGGCAGATTGAGGGTCAAAAGGAGCTGACCTCAAGCCCTAGTGTATACTGTGTATACTAGTCTTGTATCAGGGCTTTGTAAGAGCCGTGATCCCTGGTACGGGAACCCTACCTCTATTTTATTGAAGGACCAATAAAAACAAGTTTTTGGTCACTTATATTTCGGTGTATTTCATTGATTCACTGCTGTTACATTTCCACTGTGCAGAGTGCTTGTAGTTGTGTATATTTCAGTGTGTTTATGATCGTGATTAAACATAGACCAGGTCTGAGATACTAAGGAAAAATCAACAGAGTCCAGAATTTTCTGATGAATTTCAGCAGAGTAGTGACAGCCCACTGCTTGAAAGGGACTCCAGCTATGAACCTGGAGAAATAAAGAACAGATTGATGCTGATCCTAGCATTAAAAAGGATGTCTGCAGACCAAAATTTTACAAATGAATAGGGGATTCCCAGCCTTGTTACGAGGAATGTTTCCAGCCCACTTTCTGAAGATGACAAAACAGTGATTGAAGATAAATTCTCAGATTTAAAAGTTGACAGTTTTGATCTAAGTAAGGACAACCTTTTGGGCCTGGGAAGTGAATTCAATGATCAGTATGTGGAATGTGGATATCTCCAGCCAAACTATGGACCAGACCACACTCAAACCAGAAAATTTAGAAGAAAACCATTCCAGCATTCTGCTTGAAAATGAGGAAGATAGTTCTGGCCCCTATCCTGAAGGTCTGTAAATTCATGATAAGAATCTGGCCGTCCAGAGCATGGAGAGGGATCCTTCTAATGAGGAAGTCAGAGCATAGGCCCCCATGGGCCACAATACGACGACATAAGCTCTGTCCCTGAAACAGATGATATAAAAACAGATGATGGTAGCAAACAAAAACCATTCAGCCCTGGATCATGGTTGGTTCAGCATAGATGTTGGGGTTTGTGAATTAATCTACAATAATGAGTAGTTACATATCAATGACGATGAAATCTTGGGCGAAATTGGATGCCCGGAATTGAAGACTGATACATTGTTGCAAACAAGATCGTACAAGGATAATATGTTTGACTTTGGCATCATTAATTTACCAACAAACATACAGAACTTGTACCAAGTATGCTTTGATTCTCTCACCATCCTTGATGACTGCATTCGTAATGGTGGAAGGTCGGCTACCTCTCATCTGGTTGCACGTCAAAAACCCAGCAGGATTGATACAGGTTGCACTTGCATGTCTGAGAGAGGATCGGAGCAGCGAATGCGGGAAGAAATCTACGATCAACTTGCCAACAACAGTACTAATGCTGCGGCTGATATATTAAAGCAAGATCAGATTCCTTGGGTCAAAGAAGTGGATTGTGTGAAATTTTCAAACTGAAATACTACTGCAGTGATAGGTTTATTTCGCCTACTTATTTATGGTAAGTTATTTACAAATTTTCTTGCAGTAAATTCTGAACATAAACACAACTGCAGTATTCACTTAACCATAAGCAGAAAATGGAACAAAACACATATAACGCAATAGAAACAATCACATGAACACAATTATTTTTGGACAATTGTGCCCGGAAAAAACCAATGTGGGAAAACCCGTGCAACAGATGAGGATTTGTATTATTCTTCAGCAAGAAAAATCATTTATAAGAAATAGACGAGCAGACTTCTAGAATACACCTGAGATAAATTTCCCGAATCCTCTAGGAGAATTTCTGACACCTGGAAGACACCCTATCTCCCTCTGCGCCACTCTGTGTGGTCTTCTGCGCAGTCCCTGCGCTGGAATGCGTCACTCTGCATGGGGACTCAGTGCTACTGCTCAGCACTGACTTCTGTGACCCCTTGCATCCTCCTCTTCTTGCATTTCTCTACTTCTGCTGACTTCCCCTTCCTTCTTCTGCCTCTGCAACTCTCCCTCTGAAATCGAATTCTATTCCTTCAGAATCGATTTCCTTCAGGTACTGAGTGTATGCCTGACTTACTTTCCAAATGACCCTCAAGCCTTCTCTTATAATCTCCTCATTGATGAATCAACAGCCCAAATTAGATCTATAATCAATGGCTAAGATTAAAACATGACTTGATCTTCAGTTTCTAGAAAATTCTCACTCTGTTTTATTAATATCCTTTAATTATTTAATTTCCCTAAGTTTAGACTTAGGGACCACATTAAAATAATTAATTATTTTAATAAAACATGAACCGAGTGGAATTTCCACAAACGGTTTATGGGTTCTTTGGAATACTGATGTCCAAGCCTCCACAAAATATGAGACTTGGAACACTTTCCAATGCTACAAAATCAACACTCTCTCCTAGCGAGGAAAGTGTTCAAGCAAAATACCAACTGCATCTGCTCTGACCTAAAGAATCTACTGCACTGCTGATATCTCGGTTGTTGCCCCTCATCTGCTGCGTTGCTGCCCTTTGTACTGCTGCCCATGACACCATCTCTGTCACTGCCTCATCCGCACTGCAAATCCCTCTGAATTTCGAGCCCATCCATTCCTCTACTAGAATGGATTCTTGACCATCCCCAATTTTTCTCTAAAGTAAGTAAACTTAATCTTACTAAGAGCTTTTGTGAGGATATTTGCCTCCTGTACCCCTGTAGGAATGTACTTCAACTGTATAGCTCCCCGTTGGACATAGTCTCTGATCAAGTGGCACGTGATGTCAATGTGCTTCAACTGATCATGAAACACAGGATTTTCAGAGAACTTGATGCAACTATGATTATCACACAAAATTCTGGTCGGTTCCATCATCTTCTTGAGTAAGTTCATGAGCAACTTATGAAGCCATATGGCCTCACACGAAGTTGTGCTAGCTGCCATATATCAATGTTTTGAAAATCGCGATCGGGATTAAATCGGCGAGGGGAAAAAATCGGAAAAAATCGTAAAAATCAGGAAAAAATCGTTAAAAATCGAAAAAAAATTGGCACATACAAAAATATTCATTTTTTTTCAATTTTTTTAATATCTAAAGCACCCACAACATAAAATAAATGCATTGACACATAAATATGAAAAAAAAAACTAATATATAAGATGTGTAATATCATGTCTAGTGCTACATCACACATAATAGTGAATCATGTCCTGAATACTAAGTCCCGAGTCTCAACTCAACCTCAAAATATCAACAAAAAATATAATAATGTATCTCATATCATGAGTCATAATGTTATATACAAAGGAATGCACCAAATAAACTATACTATTGATTTTCTTTGCCCCTCTTGCGAGAAAATATAACAGCTTTCCCTCTAGACGAAGAAGCTGGTGGGGCTGGCAATGGACTCTGTTGTGCTCCAGATCTTGAAGCACCAGGAGCTAAAGGAGGGAGACCACGTCCTCTACTAGTAGCAGGTGTAGTTGGTGTCACCTCCTCCTCTTGCTGTTGCTCCTCCTCCTCCTCCTCATGAAACTCATCATTGATTCATCGCTACTAGAAATGGGATCATCAACAAGAGATACATAAACATCATCTAGCTCAAAGTCTTCAGACTTGGATTGCTCAAACTTATAACATGATAGAAATTGAAAAAGTTTAACATGCCTAACCAATGATTTTGGTTTGAGTGAAGGGTTCATCTCCTCAACCTTAAAATGCGGTAGAAAAAGATTAGCATGCCTAACCAGTTGTTTTCCTTTGAGTGAAGAGTACATTCTTGTTAAGGCCACGGTAGGGGAGTTCAACAATCAATATCACCAACATCAACAAAGTTCAACAATCAATGCCACCAACATCAAGGTTCTTAAATGACTTCATGCTCTTGATCAAATGCCAATCTCGTACCCTTACACATGATAGAAACAAATGGAAACATTGCAAACCCCCAAACCATGAAACCCTGAAAACCATTAAGTCTACTAAATTTTGAGTGAAATCTAAAATTCTAGTTTCTCCATATGAAATCCAATGAGGACGAAACCACTCTTAAACATCCTGAGTCATTTCATGGTAATGTTAAAAATTTAAGTAAAAGGATGAAAATGAAAAATAAAGGAAATATCACTTTTACTTTAAGAATTTAACATTACCATTAACTGCCAACAGGGTGTGTCAGGAAAATGAGAGGGCTGCAAAAATGACAAAAAAAAATCGATTTCTGAACTTATAGGGTTGTTGTTTGATGGGCCCACGATTTTTTCGAAAAAATAAAGCTGATTTTTGGCGATTTTCAAAATCAAAAAATACGCCAATAATATCGTTTTGTTCAAAAAATCGCGATTTTTTCAATTTATCGCGATTTTCAAAACCATGCCATATATTGACAGGCGGCTTCAGTGCGTTTCTGTTTCCTCTTGCACGAGGAAGTCACTAAGTAATCGACAATGCCCCAGTTTTTCAATCCTGCCAATTTACTTTTCGATCTCTTTGGACTTCGGCCAGGTCTCCATCGTGAACCCATAAGCTGGATTTCATTGCCCTTGGTGTACCTCAATCCAAACTCGATTGTCCCCTTTAAGTATCTGAGAACATGTTTAGCTATTGCCCAGTGAGCCCTCCTTGGTTCTACCATGAACTGACTAAGGGTATTCACAACATAACAGATGTCTGGTCTAGTGTTGACCAAGTACATCAATGATCCTATGAGCTGCCTATACAAGGTAGGATTAGCCTCATCATCCTCGGACGTGTCGATTTTCTTCTAGTTTGTGATCATTGGCGTAGCCATGGGTCTACAATCCTCCATCTGAAATCTCTTCAGAATCTCTGCAGTATATCTTCCTTGCCCAAGGAAGATTTCTCCCCTCTGCTGCTAAACTTCCAACCCCAGAAAATAGTGCATCTTCCCTAGATCCTTAATGTCGAATTCTGTAGCCAGATTTCCTTGCAGTCTTTGATGAGCCTAGATGATCCAGTTAGAAATAGATCATCTACATATAACACCAATATAGAGGCTCATCCCCTACTCTCAGATAGTAGAGATTGGGATTTGCGTCACTCTTGACAAATCCCATCTTCTACAAGTAGCTGTCAATTCGCCCATACCAAGCTCTAGGGGCTTTCTTCAGTCCGTACAAGGCTTTCTTAAGCCTGCACACATGAGTTTTTTGCTCATGCGTCTCAAAGCCCTTTGGTTGTTCTATGTACACTTCCTCTTCTATCACCCCATTCAATAACACAGTCTTGACATCCATCTGGTGAATTTCCCATCCCATCTGTGCTGCAAGAGAGATAACGGATTTGATTGAAGTGTACCGAGCTACAAGGGCAAAGGTTTCTTCATAATCGATCCCTTCCTTCTGTGCATACCCCTTAGCCACAAACCTGGCTTTGAATTTCTCTATGCTGCCATCTGCAGCGTATTTAATCTTATAGATCCATCTCAAACCTACAACCGACCTGTTCGAAGGTCTAGGAACCAGGGAAAATTTTAAGGATGGAAGTTTATCTTAAATTTTAGAAACCTTGGAGAATCTTACTAGTCTGTAGTATGTCAATTGTAAAAAATTTAATGATAGTTTTGTAAAAATATTTATGTTTCTAATTATTTTATATTATTATATATAAAATTTTGGCGATTTTTAGGGAAAAATAATTTTATATTATAAAATTTGGGCGCACTAATTTTCAAATAAATGGAAAATGGAAAATATTTTTTTTGGAAAAAGCATGGAAAATTAGCCCACCTGCGAATATTAGCCCCTAAAATTTTCCCTGCTAGGAACTACTTCCCAGACATCATTTGTCATGATGGAGCTGTACTCCTCCACCATAGCATCTATCCACACTTGACGCTGAGCTGCCTCCTGAAAACTAGAGGGTTCTCCAACCTGTGCTACCAATACCCGGTACCTGTCTGGTTGTCTGCGTTCCCTCTTCTCATTTCTAGGAGCTCCAACAAACTCCTCTGCATCCCTTAGAATCTGTTGTAGTTCTTTGCTCGTCCTTCCACTGGTGGTGGGTGGATTCCCCTGCTCTCCTTCTTGCACTCCCTCAGAAAAGCTTTCCTTACAGGAAACGTGGGTCCAGCCTCCGTTTCAACCCAGAAGCGAAACGGAAACGTGTTTCGCCATACTGGGCCATTTCTCGTTGGGGAAACGTGCCCAGTAAGGTCGAAAACGCATTTCCAAGCCGTACGGCCGCGTTTTCGTCGATTTAACCTTTTTTTTTTGTTTGCGTGTGTTTTATTATTTTTTTAATTGTTGAAAGTGTTTTTGCATGTGCAATACTTTATGCTTTGAATGTAATAAATTATAATTTATCATGTATGTTTTATGATTTCACATAACATTTCTTAAATGTCCTAAATTATAAAATAAATTATAATATATATATATATATATCACGTTTCCCCGTTTCCAAAATTTGGGGAGGTCGCGTTTCGTACCGTACCCCGTTTCGTGCAAATTAGCTTAGGATCCTTATGCCTTGGAGAGGCACTAGAGCCATCATCCATAGGTGTTGTGGCTGGACCAACGGATCCTCCTCAGATTGTGTAGCTGAACACATTTCTCAGGATTTCCTGAAGGTTGTCTCCTCCATGAACTTCACGTCCCGTCTTACTACTATCTTCCTACTCTCGGGAATATAGATGCGATAAGCCTTCGCATCCTCGCTATATCCCACAAGGTACCATTTCTCAGCAGTCTGGTCCAACTTCTTCCTCTTCTCATCGGGTACATGGCAATATGCCATACCGCCAAATATCCTAAAGTGGCTCACCTCAAGCTTGCTGCCAATGAACACACTCTCAAGAGTAACGTTACCCAATGCATTATGAGGCACCTGTTCTGCACATACACAGTTGTATCACAAGCTTCAACCCACAGAAATTTGGGCATGTCTTAATCATACAGCATTGCCCTCGCAGCTTCCACAATAGTCTTATTCTTCCTCTCTACAACCCCATCCTGCTCCAGATTATATGGAGCAGTCCATTCTCTCTTGATGCCTTCCTTTGCGCAGAACCTTGTGAAGTCCTTGTTAATGTACTCTCCACCAATGTCTAATCGCAATGTCTTGATCCGCTTTTATGTTAGATTCTGCACCAAAGCCTTAAACTCTTTGAACCACTCAAAGACCTCGTCTTGGTCTTCAGAAAGTAGATACATGTCTTTCTGGAATGGTCATCGATAAAAGTGGCAAAATACTTTGCACCACTGAGAGCATTCATGGACATTGGTCCGCAGATATCTGAGTGTATCTGATGCCGATATGCTTTGACCTGTCATAAAACACTGGATTCTCCGTGAGTTTAATGCAAATCTGGTTATCACAGTATATCATTGAAGGTCTCAACGACTGACCAAATAACCCAAACAACATCTTGCGAAGCCAGATGGCCTCACAACTAGCTTAGACTGGCTGTCATGTACTCTGCTTCCGCTGAACTCAATGCTACTGACTATTGCTTCCGGCTGAACCACGACACCACTGTCGAACCCAACCCAAAATAGCACCCTGAAGTACTCTTCCTATCAGAAGCACAACCTGCCCAATCAGAATCAGTGTAACTTGCCAATCTCACTCCATCTCCCTGCCTATAATCCAGACCATAATCCACTGTCCCCTGCAAGTACCGCAAAATGTGTTTTGCAGCAACCCAGTGCACCCTCTCGGGCTCACACATGAACTGGCTCATCGTGTTGACTGCAAAACATATATTTGGTCTGGTGTTGACCAAATACATCAAGGAACCAATCAGCTGTCTATACAGAGTGGGATCCACCAACTCAGAATCTGAAGCATGAAGTTTCTTCCAGTTGGTGATCATCGGTGTCGACATGGGTCTACAATCCTCCATGTGGAATCTGCCAAGGATGTCCACAATATACTTCCCCTGCCCCAAGAAGAAATGCCCCTCCTCCTGCCACACCTCCAAACCCAAAAAGTAATGCATCAAGCCAATGTCCTTCATCTCAAACTCCGACGCAATATCTCTCTTGCAGTGCTCTATGAGTCTCTCTGCACCCATAATGACCAAGTCATCCACATACAGCACCAGAATGAGAGGCTCCTCACCTATCACAATAAAGTAAACGTTCGGATCTGCATCACTCTTTGTGAAACCCATCTGCTACAAGTATGTATCTATCCTGGAGTACCAAGCTCTAGGAGCTTGCTTCAGGCCATAAAGGGCCTTCTTCAGTCTACATACATGGGACTCCTTCCCATGCACCTCAAAGCCTTGTGGCTACTCAATGTACATCTCCTCTTTTATGAAGCCATTGAGAAATGCGGTCTTCACATCCATCTGGTGGATCTTCCAAACCATCTCTGCTGCTATCGATATGATGGAGCGAATCAAGCATATCGAGCCACAGGAGCGAAGGTCTCCTCATAATCTACTCCCTCTATCTGGGAGAACCCTCTAGCCACAAACCTTGCTTTGATTTTCTCAATGTTGCCATCTGCAGCATGCTTTACCTTGTAAAGCCATCTAGACGTAACCACGGATTTGCCCTCGGGCCTTGGCACCACCTCCCAAACATCATTCTTCATGATAGAAGAATACTCCTCCTGCATGGCCTCTCTCCAGACCTGCTGGCTAGCTGCCTCCTCATAGCTAGAAGGCTCAGAGTCAACGATGTTGGAAACCATTGCCATATAGCTACAGAACCTATCAGGTGGTCTGCTCTCTCTGACCGGCCTCTTAGGCGCAGCAACAAATGTGGCCTCTCTCAAGGTATCCTAAAGCCACTTGGGATTCCTCTTCCCTGAGCACACTTCTCCCATTGGAGAATGAAACTCCTCCTCCTCATCAGGAGCCTGAACTCGTGATTGTCTGTCTTTTTTCCTCCTGCCTGAACCTGAACCTGTAGATGCTGAAGTACCGTGTGACCTGTCCATCAGTGGACTCCCTAGTGAACTCCTTTGCGGACTGCTCTACATGCTGCCCGAACCACCACCCCTCTGACTCTGCAAACCACTGCTCACTGATGAACATGACACCGTAATCGATGTACCTCCGGATCCTCCTGATCCCTGCAACTAACTCAGCTGCTCCTGAGAGTCTGGCTGATCCAGATACTCTAACTCCCGTGACCTCCTGAAAGCCCTGTCTTCCTCGAACTTCACATCCCGCCTGACAACAACTCTCCTCTGTGCAGGAATATAAATCCGAAAGGCTTTCAAGGTCTCACTGTAGCCCACAAAGATACATTTCTCTGCGATGGCCTCTAGCTTGGTCCTCTTCTACTTGGGTACGTAGGAGTATGCAATACACCCAAAGATACGAAGATGACCAGCATCAAGCTTCCTCCCAGAAAAATCCTCCTCTGGAGTCACATGCCCCAAGGCTGCGGACCCCTGTTCTACAAATATACAGCAGTGTTGCAGGCCTCTACCCACAAAAACAATGGCAACCCCTGATCATGTAGCATGGCTTTGGCAAGCCCTCCGATGGATTTGTTCTTCCTTTCCGCAACCTCGTTCTGTTGGGGGTTGTAAGGAACTGTGAACTCCCTACTAATGCCTGCCTCCGCACAATAATCAACAAACTCTCCAAGGGTGTACTCACCTCCATTGTCCGACCTCAGGGACTTGATCTTCCGACCTGTCTGAATCTCCACAAGAGCTCTGAACTCCTGAAACCGCTTGAAGACCTCACTCTTGGTCTTCAAGAAATAAATCCAGGTCCTCCTGGAGTGGTCATCAATAAATAAAACATAATACTCATATCCACTCAAGGAAATATGAGACATCCGACCGCTCACATCGGAATGAATCAAATCAAGTATCCCAGTCGATCTGCTATCACTGCTGAGAAAAGGGGATTTGGCAAACTTGCCCATAGCACATCCTCTGCATGTATCAAATTGATCAGTACTGAAATCTGGCACAGCTGTAGTGATCTCCCGCAATGTCCTCAAGGCTCCATGATACATGTGCCCCATCCTGCGGTGCCAAATCTCACACAACTCTGAACTGCTAGCTCTGCTGTCGGTACTACTGCTCAATGCCAAAAGGGGCTGAAATGCAAACTTGTACATGTAGAAATTTCTTGTTTTCCCACCCCCGTTTTCAGTTTCACCTTATTTCTCCTCTTTAGTTAAATGCCCTTTCCCATATCCTTACATTCAACAACAGAAAAATAATTTTTTGCTGAAAACACAAATTCTGGAAAATTTACAAAATGCTGGAAAATGCAGAAATAAAAATCAGCAAGCTCAAAACAACCATTCAACAAATTTAAACACTGAGATTTTTGGTCAACATGACCCTGGAAAAACCCCCTACAACTCTTGGGGAAAACCAGTTCGAAAGCTTCTCTTTTATTTTCTGAATATTGCTTTTTACAGTGAAACAGGAAAAACTCAGAAAAAATTCCAGCAACCAATTTATAGACTTATCTCGATTTCTGTGCTTGCACACTGCCTTGGAAATTGTGCCAAATCAGCAACAACAGAAAACAGAAAATTTACAGCACCTTAGGAATACATTAAATGTTGTACGGCCACCTCGGGAAGCGTGACAAAACAGCCGTACTATGTTGTACGGAGTCCGGACTGTACAGATTTTGTACAGCAACCTCTCTCGAAATCCGTGCCAAAAATCTGGGTTGTGCTATTGTCCTCTTCCTCGGTTTTTGTGCCAAAAATGACAGCCACCCTCTTCCTTGGAAAACGTGCCTGATTTTTGTGTCTTGAAGTGTGTGCTTGCTACTGCACCCTCTTTCTCGATTTCTATGCCTCCTCACTTGGAAACACTACCTCTCCTTTGCTGTACGGATTTTCTGCCTCGGTATGTGTGCCAATAAATGCTGCTGTACCTTTGCTGAAATCTCTTCACTGCTGCCCTCCTTCTCACTGCTCAGAAAAATCTCCAACTCTCCTTCTCTCCTTCTCCCAATCTGCTCATGAAAGAATGAATGACCTTTTCCTCCTTTTCCTTCTTTAACCTAACCCTAAGTGACTTTTGGGGAATCCCTAAATCCAATGGCTGAAATAGATTGAGATCTAGGGCTGAGATTAAATGCTCATTTAAATCTCACTTTCTATTTTTTAATTCACCCTACTTTAATAAAGACCCACTTAGTCATTTATTTCCAAAGTCACTTTTCCTTTCTAATTTTACATTGACTTTATTAAAGTCACTTTAAAATTAGACTTTAGTAACTTTATCACTTAAAATCACTTTTAAATTATATTTGACTTTATAAAATTATAAAGTCACTTTAGGAGAAAAATTAAAATCTTTTGGACACTTTTCCTTAGGCCAAAGATCAAAGCCTTAGGGAACCACCTGTCCTCCGGTAACCAAATTTCAACACTCCCTTTTACCGAGGAAGGTGTTCCTCACCACTCCCTTTTTCTCAATGTTGCCATCTGCAGCATGCTTTACCTTGTAAAGCCATCTGGAAGTAACCACGGATTTTCCCTCAGGCCTCGGCACCACCTCCCAAACATCATTCTTCATGATAGAAGAATACTCCTCCTGCATGGCCTCTCTCCAGACCTGCTGGCTAGCTGCCTCCTCATAGCTAGAAGGCTCAGAGTCAAGGATGCTGGTAGCCATTGCCATATAGCTACAAAACCTCTCAGGTGGTCTGCTCTCTCTGACCGGCCTCTTAGGCTCAGCAACAGATGTGGCATCTCTCAAGGTGTCCGGAAGCCACTTGGGCTTCCTCTTCCCTGAGCACACTTCCCCCATCGGAGAATGAAACTCCCTCCTCCTCATCATCGTGAGCCCGAACTCGACTGCCCTGGCTCCGTTGTCCTCCTACCTCGCACCTCGAACCCAGATGTTGAAGTACCGTGTGAACTTTCCATCACAGACCCTAGTGAATCGCTTCTCGTGATCGCTTCGCACGCCGTCAAGCACCACCCTCCGACTCGTGAGCCACTACTCACCGACGAACCCGACACGTCATAGATGTACCTCCGAACTTCCCATCCTCCGCCACTGATCCTCAGGATCGACTCGGGCCGTCCCGAGGGTCCGTCGATCCGCATACTCTAACTCCCGTGGACTCCTAAAGGCCTTGATCCTCCTTACTTCACATCCCGCCCGAAACACGCTTTCTCTCAGTGAACAACCAAAGGCCTTGGAGGTCTCACTGTAGCCCACAAAGATACCCTTCTCTGCGGTGGGCTCTAGTTTGGTCCTCTTCTCCTTGGGTATGTAGGAGTATGTGATACACCCAAAGATACGAAGATGACCCATATCAGGCTTCTTCCCAGAAAAAGCCTCCTCTGGAGTCATGTGCCCCAAGGCACGATGCGGACTCCTGTTCTGCAAATAAACAGCTGTGTTGCAGGCCTCTGCCCACAAAAACAATGGCAACCCCTGATCATGTAACATGGCTTTGGCAGCCCCTCCGATGGATCTGTTCTTCCTCTCCGCAACCCCGTTCTGCTGGGGGTTGTAAGGAACAGTGAGCTCCCTCCTAATGCCCGCCTCCGCACAATAGTCAACAAACTCTCCAAGGGTGTACTCTCCTCCATTGTCCGACCTCAGGGACTTGATCTTCCGACCTGTCTGTGTCTCCACAAGAGCTCTGAACTCCTGAAACCGCTTGAAGACCTCACTCTTGGTCTTCAAGAAATAAATCCAGTTCCTCCTGGAGTGATCATCAATGAATAAAACATAGTACTCATATCCACTCAAGGAAACATGAGACATCCGACCGCTCACATCGGAATGAATCAAATCAAGTATCCCAGTCGCTCTGCTGTCACTGCTGGGAAAAGGGGATTTGGCAAACTTGCCCATCGCACATCCTCTGTAAGTATCAAAGTGATCAGTACTGAAATCTGGCACACCTGTAGTGATCTCCCGCAAAGTCCTCAAGGCTCCATGATACATGTGCCCCATCCTGCGGTGCCAAATCTCACACTGCTCAGAACTGCTAGCTCTGCTGTCGGTACTGCTGCTCAATGCCAAAAGGGACTGAAATGCAAACTTGTACACCTTTGCATGGCGTACACCTATCACTCTAGTTGAATCAGTTGGAGTGCCTCTGGGATACATCAACACCTGTCCTCCCCTGAACAGTACCTCATATCCTCTGTCCTCCAAAGCTGAGACGGATATGAGATTCTTCCTCATCCCTGGCACATAAAGAACATCTGACACCTTCAAGGGAGATTTGGACTCCCTCTGAAATGTCAATGTTCCCACACCGACTGCTCTAACAACTCTGTCATCACCGAGTACTACCTCTACATCAGTGCCACTCTCTGAAAGCTCTGAGAAGTACTCACGGACTCCTGTCATGTGACGTGAAGCCCCACCGTCCACATACCAGATACCCGAAGATGCTCCGCTAATCGAGGGAAATGCATGCTCCCTCTGAACCTCTATGGCAGATAATCCTGCACTAGAAGACTCACACGCAATGAACCCAAACTCCCTGTCAAAGCGATCTGCAAAGTCCTCAACCTCTGCTGAAGCTGCCATGCTCTGGTTCTTCCCCTTCTTCTTCTTCTTCTCCGGACACACAACTGCATAGTGTCCCATCTTCTGACAATTCCAACACTTCACTTTGGAATAGTCCTTCTGTGTGTTATCCTGTTTACCTTTACCTTTGCCTTTGCCCCCACCATTACTTGTGGAAGCCTGCTTCTTCCCTTTGCCTTTCTTACGTCCTGCCAACAGTGCTACATCCTCATCCTGCTCAACTGGCTTGGCTGCCCGAAGCTGACCTTTCCTGATCTCTGTCTGAATGCAATCATCCCAAAACCTCTCCCATGTGGGAAGGGTCTCACGTGCACAAACCCCATCAGCAAAGTTCATCCATGAACTGGGGAGGCCATTCACTGCTATCCGCACCAACTCAGTGGGTGAAATGACCTCTCCAACTACTGCCAACTCATCTCTCACGTTAGTAATCTTTGTGAGATATCCAGTTGCACTATCAGTCTTACCCATCTTAATGGTCTTCAGCTTCTCCTTCAGGACCATTTTCCGGTTCTCATTGGTACTCTGGTAGAGATTGGACAATGCTGTCCACATCTCATGAGCATTTCTCTTTCCTCTCACATGAGGAATGCAATGGTCTTTGACTCCATCTAGAATCAGTCTCTTACCCTTGTTCTTTTTATTATATGTTGCCAACTGAACAGCATCAGTAAGCACAACAACAGGGTTCTTTGTGGTATGTACCATGATGTCCCAGACTTCTGCCTCCTCAAAGATATTCTGTATTCTCTCCTTCCAAACGTTGTAATTGGTATGCCCATCCAACCTATCCTCCACCCTCAATCCCAATGACATCCTACGGTCCTAAAAACTGAAAAATAGCACTCATGTAGTAAAGATAAAAATTATGTGTGTGAAAAATCAGCTTGCTGGAATTTTCTGAGTGAAAAATCAGCACACTGTATTTTTCTTCTTGCTGTCCCAAACTGCACTTTCAGCACTCAAGCTCTGATACCATGTAGAAATTTCTTTTTTTCCCACCCCGATTTTCAGTTTCACCTTATTTCTCCTTTTAGTTAAATGCCCTTTCCCATATCCTTACATTCAACAACAGGTAAATAATTTTTTGCTGAAAACACATTCTGGAAAATTTACGGAATGCTGGAAAATGCAGAAATAAAAATCACCAAGCTCAAAACAACCATTCAACACATTTAAACACTGAGATTTTTGGTCAACATGACCCTGGAAAAACCCCCTACAACTCTTGGGGAAAACCAGTTCGAAAGCTTCTCTTTTATTTTCTGAATATTGCTTTTTACAGTGAAACAAGAAAAACTCAAAAAAAATTCCAGCAACCAATTTAAAGACTTATCTCGATTTCCGTGCTTGCACACCGCCTCGAAAATTGTGCCAAATCAGCAACAACAGAAAACAGAAAATTTACAGCACCTTAGGACAGGATTAAATGTTGTACGGCCACCTCAGGACAGCATTAAATGTTGTACGGACTGTACATATTTTGTACAGCAACCTCTCTCGAAATCCGTGCCAAAAATCTGGGTTGTGCTGTTGTCCTCTTCCTCGGTTTTGTGCCGAAAATGACAGCCACCGTCTTCCTTGGAAAACGTGCCTGATTTTTGTACCTTGAAGTGCGTGCTTGCTGCTGCACCCTCTTTCTCGATTTCTGTGCCTCCTCACTTGGAAACACTACCTCTCCCTTGCTGTACGGATTTTCTGCCTCGGTATGTGTGCCAATAAATGCTGTTGTACCTTTGCTGAAATCTCTTCACTGCTGCCCTCTTTCTCCCAATCTACTCATGAAAAATTGAATGACCTTTTCCTCCTTTTCCTCCTTTAACCTAACCCTGAGTGACTTTTGGGGAATCCCTAAATCCAATGGCTGAAATAGATTGAGATCTAGGGCGGAGATTAAATGCTCATTTAAATCTCACTTTCTATTTTTTAATTCACCCCACTTTAATAAAAACCCACTTAGTCATTTATTTCCAAAGTCACTTTTCCTTTCTAATTTTACATTGACTTTATTAAAGTCACTTTAAAATTAGACTTTAGTAACTTTATCACTTAAAGTCACTTTTAAATTAGATTTGACTTTATAAAATTATAAAGTCACTTTTGGAAAAAAATTAAAATCTTTTGGACACTTTTCCCTATGCCAAAGATCAAAGCCTTAGGGAACCACCTGTCCTCCGGTAACCAAATTTCAACAGTACACCTTTGCATGGCATAGACCAATCACTCTAGCTGAATCAGCTGGAGTGCCCATGGGATATATAAGCACCTGTCCTCTCCTGAACAATATCTCATACCCTCTATCCTCCAATGTTGAGACGGATATGAGGTTCTTCCTCATCCCTGGCACATATAGAACATCTAACACCTTCAAGGGAGGTTTGGGTTCCCTATCAAATGTCAATGTCCCCACACCGATTGCTCCAACAACGGTGTCATCTTCGAGTACTACCTCTATATCAGTGCCACTCTCTGAAAGCTCTGAGAAGTACTCACGGACTCTTGTCATATGACGTGAAGCCCCACTGTCAACATACCAGATACCTGAAGATGCTCCGCTAGTGGAGGGAAATGCGCACTCCCTCTCAATCTTCGTGGCAAGTGAACCTGCACTAGTGGACTCACAAGCAATGAACCCAAACTCCCGGTCAAAGCTATCCGTAAAGTCCTCTATCTTTGTTGATGCTGCCATTCTCTGGTTCTTCACTTCTTCTTCTTCTTCTCCGGACACACAACTGCATAGTTTCCCATCCTCTAACAATTCCAACACTTCACCTTGTAATAGCCCTTCTGCATGTTCCCCTGTTTACCTTTACCTTTGCCTTTGCCCCCACCACTGCTTGTGGAAGCTTGCCTCTTTCCCTTGCCTTTCTTGCTTCCTGCCAACAGTGCTACATCCTCATCCTGCTCAACTGGTTTGACTGCCCCAAGCTAGCTCTTTTTGATTTCTGTCTATATGCAATCATCCCAGAAACTCTCCCAAGTAAGAAGGGTCTCACGTGCACAAACCCCATTAGCAAAGTTCAGCCATGAACTAGGAAGGCCATTCACTGCAATCCGCACCAACTCAATGGGTGGAATGACTTCTCCAACTGCTGCCAATGCATCTCTCACATTAATAATCTTTGTGAGATATCCAGCTGCACTATCAGTCTTACCCATTTTAATGGTCTTCAGCTTCTCCCTTAGGACCATTTTCATGTTCTCATTGGTACTTTGGTAGAGATTGGTCAATGTTGTCCACATCTCATGAGCATATCTCTTTCCTCCCACATGAGCAATGCAATGGTCTTTGATTCCATCTAGAATCAGTCTCTTACCCTTGTTATTATTCTTATTAAATGTTTTCAACTGAACAGCATCAGCAGGCACATTAACAGGGTTCTGTGCGGTATGCACCATGATATCCCAGACTTTTGCCTCCTCAAAAATGTTCTGCATTCTCTCCTTCCATACATTGTAGTTATTATGCCTATCCAACCTATCCTCCACCCTCAAGCCCAAAGACATGCTTGTTGTCCTAAATAAACTGAAAATAACACTGTTGTAGTAAAGGTACTGTTTTCTGTGTGAAAAATTAGCTTGCTATAATTTTTGGGTGAAAAATCAGCTTGTTGTAATTTTTCTTCTTGTTGTCCCAAACTGCCTTTTTCAGCAAAATAGCTCTGATACCATGTAGAAATTTGATAACCAACCCCGGTTTTCAGTTTCTCCTTATTTCTCCCATAAAGTTAAATGCCCATTCCCATAGCCATACATTCAACCTAGATGGGAAAATAAATATTTTCTGAAAACACAAATTCTGGAAATTTCACAGTGCTGAAATGCAGAAATAAAAACTCAGAAAAATAAATCAACCACACACAAAATTTTGACACGCTGATTTTTGGTCAACCTAACCCTGGAAAAACCCCTTACAACTCCTGGGGAAAACCAGTTCGAAAGCTCTTCTTATTTCTAGAAAATGCTTTTACAGAGAAGTGAAATGTACAGGAAAAATTACAGCAAACAAAGTACAGACTTATCTAGTTTTTCGTGCTTGCCTTTGCCTTGGAAAACGTGCCAAAACAGCAAAAAGTTCAAAACAGAAATTTATTATAGCATTTAACAGTCTTGGAAATCATGCCCAGTACTTAGCTGTAGTGTCGTACGGACTATATGGACTGTATGGAAAAGTACAGCAAAGCTGCCTCCTTGAAATCCATGCTAGCTGCCTCAAAAACTGTGCCCAGCCACCTTGGAATCTGTGTCTTTAGCTGGATGTACCTTCACCTCGATTTCTGTGTTGTCACTCTCCTTGAAAACCATGCCTCAAGCTGTTGTACGAATTGCTGCCTCAAAAATCGTGCAGCCTCTTGCTACCTCGAAAAACATGCAACCTCTTGCTGCTGTACGGACTGCTAAACTCTTCCTCTCCTTCACCTTCTCAAGCTCAGAAATTCTCCAGCTCTCTCCTCCTTCTCTCAATCTGCTCATGAAATAATGAATGACCTTTTCCCTCTTTTTCCTCCTTTAACCTAACCCTAAGTGACTTTTGGGGAATCCCTAAATCTAATGGCTGAGATAGCTTTAGATCAAGGGCTGAGATTAAATACTCATTTAAATCTCACTTTCTATTTTTTAATTCACCCCACTTTAATAAAGACCCACTCAGTCATTTCTTTCCAAAGTCACTTTTTCCTTTCTAATTTCACATTGACTTTATTAAAGTCACTTTAAAATTAGACTTTAGTAACTTTATCACTTAAAGTTTAAATCTCACTTTCTATTTTTTAATTCACCCCACTTTAATAAAGACCCACTCAGTCATTTCTTTCCAAAGTCACTTTTCCCTTTCTAATTTCACATTGACTTTATTAAAGTCACTTTAAAATTAGACTTTAGTAACTTTATCACTTAAAGTCACTTTTAAATTAGATTTGACTTTATAACTTTATAAAGTCACTTTGGGAGAAAAATTAAATTATTTTGGACACTTTTCCCCAGGCAGAAGATCAAAGCCTTAGGGAACCACCTGTCCTCCAGTAACCAAATTTCAACACTGCCAAGTTTGGTAGAGTTTACATTTATGACCTGATCAGGACATCAATTGTTCGTGGTTTGATCATGTATGAACCAGTGGGTGAAATTTCAGGACATCCAATTGACTCCAGTTCACATACATCAACAAAGATAAATTGGGTATCAGATGAAATTGATAGTGAGCACGGTGAGTCTTGCAAAGGGAGTATGATATATTGCAGGGTCCCTCTTCTTCAGCAAGTTCTGGATTTAAAGGGAATTGTGGGGTCTCAATTTTTGATACAAAGGTCGTGATCTGTGCTCCTGACCGACAACGTTATATCTGCACATAAAAAGCCAGACCCTAAGCTCGTCGTTTACAGAATATATGACGAGCAAATATTTAGCATACACCTGAGCAAATACTTCTCCTTCCTCTGCGTCACTCTGCATGGCCCCTCTGCGCAGTCACTGCGCTGGACTGCGTCACTCTGCATGGAGGGCCAGTGTTGCTGCTCAGCACTTCCTCCTCTGTGTCTTCTGCCTTATTTCTCTTCGTCTCTGTTGACCTCTCCCTCCTTCTATCTCTACAACCAAGCCTCTACAACCTCACCCTCTGAAATCGAATTCTCTTACCTCAAAATCGATTTCCTTCGAGCACTGAGAATGTGCCTGGCTTGCTTTCCAAATGACCCTCAAGCCTTCTCTTATAGTCTTCTCGTTGATGAATCAACGACTCAGATTATATCCTTAATCAATGGCTCAGATTAAAAAAATGACGTGATCTTCACTTTCTAGAAGATTCACACTCTGCTTTATTAATACCCTTTAATTATTTACTTTCCCTAAGTTTAGACTTAGGGATCCGAGTGGAATTTCCACAAACAATTTCTGGGTTATCTGGAATATTGATGTCGAAGCCTATTCCCAAAATATGAGACTTGGAACACTTTCCAATGCTACAAAATCAACACTCCCTCTTAGCGAGGAAAGTGCTTCAGCAAGGTACCAACTGCATCTGCTCTAACCTGAATCATTTGCTGCGTTATTGATGTCTTGGCTGTTGCCCCTCATCTCTGCGTTGCTACCCTCTATACTGTTGCTTGTGACACTACCTCTGCCACTGCCTCATCCATTCTGCAGCTCCCTCTGAATCTGAAGACCACCCATTCCTCTACTAGAAAGGGTTCTCGACCATCCCCATCTTCTCCATGAAGTAAGTAAACTTAATCTTACCCAGAGCCTTTTTAGGGTATTTGCCACCTGTTATCCTGTAGGAGTGTACCTCAACTGTATAGCTCCTCGTTGGACATAGTCTCTAATGAAGTGGCACCTAATGTCAATGTGCTTCGACCGGTCATAAAACACAGGATTCTCTGAGAGCTCGATGCAACTCTGATTATCACACATAATTCCAGTCAATTCCATCCTCTTCTTGAACAAGTTCAAGAGTAGTTTACGATGCCATATGGCCTCGCACGAAGTTGTGCTTGCTGCCGTATATTCAACCTCGGCTGAGCTCAGTGCCACAAATTTATGTTTCCTACTTTACCAGGAAGTCATTCCTCATCCGAGACTGAAACAATGGTACTTTTTCGATCCACTGGGCTTCCAGCCCAATCTGCGTCAATGAACCCACTCAACTGGATTTCATTGTCTTTGGTGTACTTCAACCCATACTCAATTGTCCCCTTCAAATATCTAAGAACATGTTTGGTTGTTGCCCAATGAGCCCTCCTTGGTTCTACCATGAACTGGCTGAGGGTATTCACTGCATAACAGATGTTTGGTCTAGTGTTGACCAGGTACATCAATGATCCAATGAGCTTCCTATACAAGGTAGGGTCAGCCTCATCATCCTCGGACGTGTCTATCTTCTTCTAGTTTGTAATCATTGGCGTAGCCATGGGTCTACAGTCCTCCATATGAAACCTCTTCAGGATCTCTATAGTATATCTTCCTTGCCCAAGGAAGATTTCTCCCTTCTGCTGCCAGACCTCCAAACCAGGAAAATAATGCATCTACCCCAGATCCTTCATGTCAAATTCGGTAGCCAGATTCCCCTGGCAGTCTTTGATGAGCTTAGATGATCCAGTCAGGAACAAATCATCTACATATAATACCAGGATTAGCGGCTCATCCCCTACTCTCAGATAGTAGAGGTTGGGATCTGCGTCACTCTTGACAAATCCCATCTTCTGCAGGTAGCTATCAATTCGCCCATACCATGCTCTAGGGGCTTGTTTCAGTCCGTACAAGGCTTTCTTAAGCCTGCATACATGAGTCTTCAGCTCATCCTCTGGTTGTTCTATGTACACTTCATCTTCTATCACCTCATTCAAGAACGTTGTCTTGACATCCATCTGGTGAATCTCCCATCCCATCTGCGTTGCAAGAGAGATGACAGATCTGATTGAAGTGTACCGAGCTACAGGGACGAAGGTTTCTACATAGTTGATCCCCTCTTTCTGTGCATACCCTTGGCCACAAACCTGGCTTTGAACTTCTCTATGCTACCACCTGCAGCATACTTGATCTTGTAGATCTACCTTGATCCTACAACCGATCTGTTATGAGGTCTAGAGACTACTTCCCACACATCGTTTGTCATGATGGAGTTGTACTCCTCCACCATGGCATCTACCCACACCTGATGTTGAGCTTCCTCCTGAAAACTAGAGGGTTCTCCGACCTGTGCTACCAGTGTCTGGTACCTATCAGGTTGCCTGCGTACCCTCTTCCAATCTCTAAGGGGTCTAACAAATCCTCTGCATCCAGCAGAGTCTGTTGGAGCTCTTTGCTCATTCTTCCACTGGTGGTGGGTGGATTTACCTGCTCTCCTGCTTACTCTTCTCCGGAAAAACTTTCCTCAAAATCCTTGTGTCATGGAGAGGCACTCGAGCCATCCTCTGTATGTCGTTGTGGATGTAGTAGCGGATCCTCCTCAACCTGCGTATCTGTAACCAATTCTCGGGATCTTCTGAAGGCTCTCTCCTCCATGAATTTCACGTCCCACCTTACTACGATCTTCCTGTTTTTTGGAATATAGATGCGATATGCCTTCGCATTTTCACTATATCCCACAAGATAACCCTTCTCCGCAATGTGATCCAATTTCTTCCTCTTCTCATCGGGTACGTGGCAATACACTATACTGCCAAATATCCTGATGTGGCTCACCTTAGGCTTGTTGCCAATGAACACACTCTCAGGGGTCACTTTCCCCAACGCTCTATGGGGCACCCTGTTCTGCACATACACTGTTGTATTGCAGGCTTCTGCCAACATAAATTTCGCCATGTCTTGGTCATATAGCATCGCCCTTGCAGCTTCCACAATGGTCTTGTTCTTCCTTTCTGCAACTCCATTCTGCTCTGGATTGTATGGAGTTGTCCATTCTCTCTTGATGCCTTCCTTTGGGCAGAAACTTGTGAAGTGTTTATCAATATACTCTCCACCATTATCTGATCACAGCTTCCTGATCTTCTTTCCGGTGAAATTTTCTACCAAAGCCTTGAATTCTTTAAATGACTCAAAAACTCATCTTTGGTTTTGAGAAAGTAGATCCATGTTTTCCAGGAATGGTCATCAATAAAGGTAGCAAAATACTTTGCACCACTGAGAGCAGTCGTGGACATTGGTCCATAGATGTCTGAGTGTATCAACTCCAATACACTCTTGGCCCTATTGTTGCTTCTTGGAAATGTTGCCTTGGCATACTTCCCTAGTACGCACCCACTGCAGACATCATCTTTCCTTATGCTGAGTTTTGGAGCTCCCATGACAGTGTTCTTGAGGATCTTCAAGACTCCATGATGTAAATGCCCCATTCTTCTGTGTCATAATTCATTCAGGTCTCTTTCATCTGTACTACCGATTAGTGCCATTGGAGACTCAAGCTGTAGCTTATATAGTTTATGGCTCCTCACTCCAATTTGTGACTTCCTTTTCCAGCTAGGATATTTGACACAAACTTTATTTCCAATAAAGTATACATCGTATCCCTTGTTCTGGACCAGAGACACCGAGAGTAAGTTCATCCCCAATCCCGGTACATGCAATACGTTTGTGGCCCGAAGCTTGTTACCAGCTTCTATCTGAAATATTATGGTTCCTCTACCAACTGGGGTACACTTGGCCTTGTTTCCCATCGTGATCTGAAAGTTCATTTGCTCTTCCTGGTAGCTCGAAAAACATTCTCGAACTCCCGTCATGTGAGCAGATGCTCCATTATCAACATACCAAACTCCTGGAGAGATTGTGCTTGACATACAAGCGAAATCCTCTTCAAGTCTGGATGCCAGAACTGACATGTCATGATCCCTATGTTTCTCCATGTGTTCTAGAGGACTAGGTGAACCCTTCTGAGCTGTTGCTATATCTATGTCAGATCTTAGTTCCATTGCAGAACCTCCTCTTATGTCTTTTGCCTTTAGCTCTGATACCATGTGAAATTTTCAATCTGAAAATGCTACTACAGTGATTGATTTATTTCGCCTACTTATTTATAATAAGTTATTTACAGAGGCTTCAGTAAATTTTGAAATAAATACAGCTGCAACATTCACTTTAATCTTAAAGCAAAAGAACAAATAGAATAAGTATAACACAATAGAAATAACCACATGAACATAGTTATTTTTGGACAATTGTCCCCAGAAAAGCCCAATGTGGGAAAACCAGTGCAGCAGATGAGGTTTTATATTAATCTTCAGCAGTGAAAAGATCGTTTACAAAATATATGATGAGCAGATATTTAGCATACACCTAAGATGAATTTTCCGAACACCTCGAAAGAATTCCTGACACACGGTAGGCGCTTCTCCTTCCTTTGCGTCACTCTGCATGGCCCCTCTGCGCAGTCACTGCGCTGAACTATGTCACTCTGCGTGGAGGGCTAGTGCCGTTGCTCAACACTTCCTCTTTTGCGTCCTCTTTCTTCGTTCTCTTCGTCTCTGCTGACATCTCCCTCCTGCTTCTGCCTCTGCAACCCAACCTCTACAACCTCACCCTCTGAAATCGAATTTTCTTACTTTAGAATCGATTTCCTTCAGGTACTGAGAATGTGCCCGACTTGCTTTTCAAAAGACCCTCAAGCCTTCTCTTATAGTCTTCTCGTTGATGAATCAACAGCCCAGAATACATCCTTAATCAATGGCTCAGATTAAAAGATGACTTGATTGTTAGGATATTTCGACACATAGGAAATAGTCTCCTTTGTGTCACCTTTGTAAATCCTTCAATCTTATCCCAAGTTTTTCTTAAGGGGGGATGTTAAGATATTCCGACACATAGGAAATAGTTAAGTATAACTTGGTTTAGCGTAGAGTTAGGTAAAGTGTGTTTCTTTACTATGTACATTTGTAACTTATAATCCAACGGTCACAATAGGTAGTGATCTGATGGTTCACTCCCTCTTCATTATTACCGACACTTGATCTGTGGCTTAACACCCAATTGGTCCATGATCTCTATTTAAAGAGCATGGAGGGTAATTTGTCCGGTAAACATTTATTAGAGAAGCTTATGTAAATTTTCTTTTTTATATTAATAAATTGCCTAAAGTGGCCGCGTTGGCTCAGGCCGTGGACTGTTTCCCTCTTTGAGGGTTTTAACCACATCAAACACTGGTGTACTGATTTGTGATTTGTTTGTGAGCGATGACCTTTGGTGTTTGATCTAAGGAACTTACCCTGTAAATTCCTACATGGTATTAGAGACATTCTGAGGGTCAAATCCATTGTTGACCCAAATCCGAAGACGGTTTGACTGCATGCGACTACCGTTTTCCTAATCTACTATTCCTAACCACTTTCGAGCCGGGAGAACTGCTTTGTTGTGTTTGGAGCGTCTGTTACAGTGAGGAACCATTTTCGTTTCGTGCGAAAAGGTTTTCGATTGCTCAAGTTATGTCATTTTAGATCTGGAGGTATAAAGTATCTATTTTGCAGTTATATTTATTAATCCTTCTGTTTATTTCGGTTCCCTCTGTTTATTTCGGTTTATATTCTTTTATTGTCGGATATGTACCCTCTTCTCTGTGTACGCTCTTTGCTCTACGCTCTATGCGATCTCGGCAAATCAGAAACAGGAAGACAGGATTTTTTTGCTCCATATGCTCTTTCCCCCGCGTTTTTGTGCGATCTTGGGAAATCATAAATAGTGAAAAAATAGATAGTTGTTGGTAAGTCTAACCGGAAATCTAACGTTATGTCGTAAGGTTTGTTTTTTTTGCACAAATTTTGTGTTTTGTGTGCAAGAAAAAGCACGCACATCGAAGAGCAAAAAATAAATAAATAAAACTTTCCTCCTTTCAAACATTTATAGAATCATTTTACTAACTCACTTGGCGTAAAGTTACTTTACGAGAATAGAGATCTTGGGTTCAAGTCTCTCTCTCAAGCTTCTTTTTCTAAAAAGCTTTTTGTTAAGTTCCCTTTTCTTATAAAGCCCATTGGCAAGTTGTCGATTTTAAAAAATGAGGGTTTTATTTAAATAGCACATGTAAAAGTGACTCTCACTTATTTATAAAAGTGGGTCACATAAAGTTTTTTTTTTTTTTTTAAAGTGAGCTTATTGTATTAAGTTTGGAAAATGAGGGGGGATTTTTTTTTTGAAGTAGAACTTCATCATCAGTTTTCATCCTTTCACGTAACTATTTGGCATCTACAACACATTTTTTTCAAAAAGGCATAACTTCTTCATCTAGAAGCCGTTTTTTTTTTACCAACCTAGTTTTTCAAGATCTTTCCATTGAAGCAATTAGTTTCAGCCTTTTCAGCTTCAATTTTTTTTTTTTTAATGGAAAGTGCATGCCCGGTTATTCTTAACAACACCAATTATTTCCAATGGCTATCCTACATGATAAACTTACTTAGAAGTAAAGGGCTTTATAGAATAGACACAGGACAAGAAACTAAACCTATCGATGGAGATAAAGTCGCTAAATGGAAAAATAAACAAGATTAAGCACGAGGGTTGATATAAATGTCCATTGCTCAAGATCTTCGATTTCATATCCAAGATATTGACACCTCTGATGCAACTATGAAAAAACTAAATATTGTTTTTGGCATTCAAAATGAAATCAGGGCCCACCAGCTTGAAAATGAGTTGTTTACTTTGGACCCCAATAATTTCTCCTCTACTGAAAATTTTATGTCCAAATTTAAGACCCTTAGACTTCGTTTAGAAGGTTGTAAGGTCATAAAGGAAGATGGTAGCCTTATCTATTCCATTCTTGCTAAGTTTGGCCCTGCATACTCTGTATTTGTTTCCACCTTCCATTCCACTAGAGAAGCTCTCATTTCTCAAGGAACAGCCTACAAGCCACCCTCTTTTGATGCCATTTGCAATTCTTTGATAAGAGAACAAGAAAAACTCTTACACCTTGGTCTTATTAATACTGGAAACTCTTCTAAGAAAGCCTTAGCAGCCCAGTAGCAGCATCCTAAAAAGAATGGCCCTAAACCAAACAATGGTCTTAAGCAATTTCAGCCGCAAACTAAAAAAGAAACTCAACAAACTGATAAGGCATATAAAAACAAAGGGAAGAAGACAGATAGAGATTGCAACTTTTGTAATCGTGATGGCCAGGTAGAGTCAAAATGTTTTAAAAAGATGAGAGCCTTGGAAGCAACAATGAAGAAGCACAACATCAATTTGGAGAACTCTTCAACTTCATCTTCAGGAATCGCACTTTCTGCTTGTGGTTGTCAAGCATCAAGATCTGGTTATGCATTAAATGTATCTTCTTCTTCTCATTCTCATCAGTGGTTTATTGATTCTGGAGCCTCTTACCACATGGCCAAAAATAAAGCCATGTTTTCTTTAAATGATTGTAACACCAAAAACATTTACGTTGGTGATGACAGATCTCTTAGTGTTGTAGAGTCTGGAACCATTCATCTAGATAATGGTCAGTTTAATGATGTATTATGTGTTCCTACCTTGTCCTGCAACCATCTATTCGTTTATCAAATAACTCATTCAGGTGTAGGGAAAACAATAGAATTCTTACCTCGTGATGTTGTAATTAAGAACCTCAAATATCCTAAACATATTTTAGCTACTGCCATTGCTAATGATTCCACAAGGTTGTATAATTTTAACAACTTTGGGACATCATGTCTTCCCTCCGTTTTTGTTGCTCATAATGATGAAGTGAGCAAATTTTGGCATGAGCGATTTGGTCACTTAAACTATCGCTCTCTTCAAACTCTATGTAAAGAAAATATGGTGACAGGTCTCCTATGGTATCATGCTGAGATGGTGTTTGTTCTGGTTCTGTACTCGGAAAACATCATTGGGACAGTTTTGACAAATGTGCCTCTTGGCACGCTTCAGCCCATTTGCAGCTTGTGCACAGTGATTTATGTGGTCCACTTCCTATTGTTTCTTTCTCTGGCTGCAAGTACTTCTTAACTTTCATTGATGATTTTCCCAGACGCACTTGGGTATACTTCTTAAAACACAAGAGTGAAGTTTTTAACATGTTCTTGGCCTTTAAGGCCTTTGTTGAGAAACAATCTGGGCATCACATTCTTAAGTTAAGAACTAGAAATGGAGGAGAATATGTTAACAACAAATTTATCCACTTTTGCTCTGAGCATGGCATTCAATTGCAACATATTGTTCCATATACTCCACAACAAAATGGTGTACTTGAAAGGAATAATCGCACCTTAAAATAAATGGCTAATTGTATGCTTCAATCTAAAGGACTTAGTCTTAATTTTTGGGCAGAAGCAATTAACTATGCAAATTACATAGTAAATCGCACTCCTACTAAGGTTTTAAGGAATATAACTCCAGAAGAAGCCTGGAGCTCAATCAAACCAGATGTAAGTCACTTTCGTGTTTTTGGAAGTGAAGCTTGCGCGCATATTCCAAATGCAAAACATAAAGCCTTAGAACCTAAGAGTGAAAAAAACATTTTTGTTAATTATTTTGAAGATGTCAAAGGATATAGACTTATTCAACCAAAGTCAAAAGATGTAATCATTAGAAGAGATGTAAAATTTGATGAAAATATATCGGCCTGCGAGCCTAGTTCGGCGGGTGTGCCACCTTTGGCCTGCGAGCCTAATTCGGCATATGTGCCACCTCTCTCTATCTCTTCTATTTTTTACAACATTCCTTCTAGTTCGGATGATGACAACGAGGATGATAATCCTCCTCCACCTCCTCAAGATTTTCCTCCAGCTCCACATCTTCCAAGATGGGTCCGCTCTACTTGGGATGCAGTAGGTTCTCTTGCAGGTGACCCTGCACATCAACGTCGTACACGTTCTCAGTTCGAAAGAGCCTCTTCTTTATTGGCTCAAGTTCCAGAAAATCCTAATCCAAACACCTTTGAAGAAGCTTCAGGTCATCCAGATTGGGATGAAGCTATGAAAGAAGAATATTGTTCATTATTGGCAAATAATGCTTGGGACCTTGTTCCTCTTCCAAAGGGAAGAAAACTTGCCAGATGCAAATGGGTTTACAAAACAAAGTTTGGACCAGATGGAAAAGTGGATAAACATAAAGCTCGTCTTGTTGCTAAAGGATTTCACAAGTTGAAGGCATTGACTATACTGAAACCTTCTCCCCTGTTGCCAAAATGAATTCTATCTGCCTTGTTCTTTCCCTTGCTGCCTCCTTTAAATGGGAAGTCCATCAGATGGATGTTAACCGCAGGTTTTGATGGAGATTTGCATGAAGAAATCTACATGGAACAACCCCCGTTTTATCCAAAAACGACTCTAGCCTTGTTTGTCAACTTAGGAAGTCTTTATGGTCTCAAACAAGCTCCTGCCTACATACCAAAATGGATAAATACTTTCCATTAGATAATGGCTTCTCTAGGTGTCATTCGAACTAACACTGCCACACCAAGAAAGTGCTAGTCCTTTCTTTATGTTGATGATCTTATCCTTACTGGTAGTGATCCAAACCATATAAACCATGTGAAGTCTAGCCTCAAAAAGAAGTTTGAAATGACAGACTTAGGACACTTGCATTATTTCCTTGGTCTTCAAGTCTTGCAATCCAAAGAAGGCATTACCCTCTATCAGTCCAAGTATGCCTGTGATCTTCTACACCACTTTCACATGGAAGACTATAAGCCAACCCCTTCTCCCTTTTAGTCTGGAGTCAAGCTTTCAGTCACTTGTACTACCCCTGAAGTTGATGCTACCTTATACCATCAACTTGTTGGTAAACTTCTATATCTAACCCATACCCGTCCCGACCTTTCCTTTGCCGTTGGTCTTGTCGCTCGGTTTATGCACCAACCTCATGAAAGTCACTGGAAAGCAGCTAAAAGAATACTTCGATATATTCGAGGTACAGTTCAGTTCAGGATTCATTACAGTGCAGGAGCATCTCCACAAACCAAGTGTTGATTGGTTTCATTGATTATGATTGGGTTGGTGACCCTAATAATCGAAAGTCTATTGCAAGATATGTATTCACTCTTGGTTCAGGACCTATTACATGGTCTTGTAAGAAATAAAGTGCCATCTCTCTTTCTTCGGCAGAAGCAGAGTATCGTGGTGCAGTTGAAGCCAACAAGGAATCCATGTGGCTTCATCAAATCCTGTCTGAATTTGGTCTTCATCAACAGCATCCAGCTACACTTTGGTATGATAATTAGAGTGCCATTCAGCTATGCAAAGATCTAGCTCAGCATCAGAATATGAAACAAATTGAGATTCATATAAACTTCATCAGAAACCTCATTCATGATCGTGTTCTTGAAGTGCAGTGTTGTTCAACCAATGATCAAGTTGTCGATATCTTTACAAAGGCTCTCACAAAAGCGAAGTTTACCAAACTTCGTTCTATGGTTGGAGTTCAGGAAAGTTATCATTAAGGGGGGATAGGCTCTAATGCCTCCCTCCTTCTCCTATTATGTCACCTTTTTAAATCCTTCAATCCTATCCCAAGTTGTTCTTAAGGGGAGATGTTAGGATATTTCGACACATAGGAAATAGTCTCCTTTTGTGTCACCTTTGTAAATCCTTCAATCCTATCCCAAGTTGTTCTTAAAGGGGGATGTTAGGATATTCCGACACATAGGAAATAGTTAAGTATAACTTGGTCTAGTGTAGAGTTAGGTAAAGTGTGTTTCTTTTACTATGTACATTTATAACTTATAATTCGACTACTACGATATGTAGTGATCTCTGACAGCTCACTCTCTCCCCAGATACTAACACTTCTGATCCGTGGCTTAACACCGATTGGTCCATGATCTCTATTTAAAGAGCATGGAGGGTCATCATCTGCAGAACCGCTATGAGAGAAGCTTATGTAAATTTTCATTTTTATATTAATAAATTGCCTGAAGTGGCCGCGTTGGCTCAAGCTGTGAACTGCTTCCCTCTTTGAGGGTTTTAACCACGTCAAATACTGGTGTACTGATTTGTGATATATTTGTGAGCAGTGACCTTTGGTGTTTGATCTAAAGAACTTACCCTGTAAATTCCTACATTGATCTTCATTTTCTAGAAGATTGACACTGCTTTATTAATACCCTTTAATTATTTAATTTCCCTAAGTTTAGACTTAGGGATCACTTTAAAATAATTAACTAGTTTAATAAAGCATGATCCAAGTGGAATTTTCACATACGATTTTTGGGTTATCTGGAATACTAATGTCCAAGCCTCTTCCCAAAATATGGGACTTGGAACACTTTCCAATGCTACAAAATCAACAAGTGACGTCACTATTTAGTCAATGGTCATGACATCAACCCTACAATTATACTTACGTAACAAGGTGTAACTAGCTAGTAATCAGGTCATAAATGTAAACTCTACCAAACTTGGCAGTGTTGAAATTTGGTTACCAGAGGACAGGTGGTTCCCTAAGGCTTTGATCTTTTGCCTAGGGAAAAGTGTCCAAAAGAATTTAATTTTTCTCCCAAAGTGACTTTATAAAGTTATAAAGTCAAATCTAATTTAAAAGTGACTTTAAGTGATAAGTTACTAAAGTCTAATTTAAAGTGACTTTAATAAAGTCAATGTGAAATTAGAAAATGAAAAGTGACTTTGGAAATAAATGACTAAGTGGATCTTTATTAAAGTGAGGTGAATTAAAAAATATGAAGTGAGATGTAAATGAGCATTTAATCTCAGCCCTAGATCTAAAGCTATCTCAGCCATTAGATTTAAGGATTCCCCAAAAGTCACTTAGGGTTAGGTTAAAGGAGGAAAATGAGAGAAAAGGTCATTCATTCTTTCATGAGCAGATTGAGAGAAGGAGAAGAAGAGAGCAAAGCATATTTCTGAGCAGTGAGAAGAAGGAGAACAGAACCTTGGCATGCATACCGATGCAGCACTTCAGAAAATCCGTACAGCAGGGTTGGCACACAGTTCAAGGTAGTTTTGGCACATTTTTCAAGGAAGATTTCGTACAGCAGCTTTGGGTACACATTCCTAGGCAACCGTACACTTTCTGGCACAGATTTTGAGGGAGGAATGTTGTTTTTGTGGCACAGATTTTGATGCAGGCCGTACACCCTGTTGTTGTTGTGCACAGAAATCGAGGCAGTTTTCGTTCAACAGCGTTTATTAGTAATGACAGTCTGCACGCTTTCCAAGGAGGTCGTACAGCAGCATTTATTGATGTTTTGCATGCAAAAAGAGGAGGCTATACAGCAACATTTATTGTTGTATTTTTGGGCACGAAAAATGAGGGAGAAAGTACAACATTTATTGTTGTTTCTATTTTTCTATGTACACATTTTTCGAGGCGGTGGTTAAGCACGGCATACGAAATAAGTTGTATTTATTACTTGCTGAAATTTTTCTGAGTATTTCTCTCTCATTGTAAAAGCATTTATCAGAAATAAGAAGAAGCTTTTGAACTGGTTTTCCCTAAGAGTTGTAGGGGGTTTTTCCAGGGTCAAGTTGACCAAAAATCAGCGTGTCTATTTTTTGTGTGGCTGATTTATTTTTTCTGAGTTTTTATTTCTACATTTCAACACTATGAAATTTCCAGAATTTATGTTTTCAGAAAATATTTATTTTTCTAGCTTGTTGAATGTATGGCTATGGGAATGGGCATTTAACTTTATGGGAGAAATAAGGAGAAATTGAAAACTGAGGTTGGGTTATCAAATTTCTATATGGTATCAGAGCTATTTTGCTAAAAAGTGCAGTTTGGGACAGCAAGAAGAAAAAGTACAGCAAGCTGATTTTTCACACAGAAAATAATACTTTTACTACAGCAGTGTTATTTTCAGTTTATTAGGACAACAAGCATGTCTTTGGGCTTGAGGGTGGAGGATAGGTTGGATGGGCATAGTAACTTTGGAAGGAGAGAATGCAGAGCATTTTTTAGGAGGCAGAAGTCTAGGATATCATGGTGCATACCGCACAACACCCTGTTAATGTGCCTACTGATGTTGTTCAGTTGGCAGCATTTAATAAGAAGAATAACAAGGGTAAGAGACTGATTCTGGATGGAATCAAATGCCATTGCATTCCTCTTGTGAGAGGAAAGAGATATGCTCATGAGATGTGGACAGCATTGACCAATCTCTACCAGAGTACCAATGAGAACAGGAAAATGGTCCTAAGGGAGAAGCTGAAGACCATTAAGATGGGTAACACTAATAGTGCAGCTGGATATCTCACAAAGATTACTAATGTGAGAGATGCATTGGCAGCAGTTGGAGAGGTCATTCTACCCACTGATTTGGTGTGGATTGCAGTGAATGGCCTTCCCAGTTCATGGCTGAACTTTGCTGATGGAGTTTGTGCACATGAGACCCTTCCCTCTTGAGAGAGGTTTTGGGATGATTGCATACAGACGGAAATCAGAAAGATTCATCTTGGGGCAGCCAAACCAGTTGAGCAGGATGAGGATGTAGCACTGTTGGTAGGAGGCAAGAAAGGCAAGGGAAAGAAGCAAGCTTCCACAAGTGTTGGTGGGGGAAAAGGCAAAGGCAAAGGTAAACAGGGGAACACGCAGAAGGACTATTCCAAGGTGAAGTGTTGGAATTGTCAGAAGATAGGACACTATGCAGTTGTGTGTCCCAAGAATAAGAAGAAGGGGAAGAACTAGAGCATGGCAGCATTAGCAGAGATAGAGGACTTTACGAATAGCTTTGACCGGGAGTTTGGGTTCATTGCTTGTGAGTCCACTAGTGCAGGATCACCTGCCACGGAGGTTGAGAGGGAGTGTGCATTTCCCTCCACTAGCGGAGCATCTTCAGGTATTTGGTATGTTGACAGTGGGGCTTCACGTCATATGACAAGAGTCCGTGAGTACTTCTCAGAGCTTTCAGAGAGTGGCACTGATATAGAGGTAGTACTCGGAGATGACAACGTTGTTAGAGCAGTCGGTGTGGGGACATTGAAATTTGATAGGGAACCCAAACCTCGCTTAAAGGTGTCAGATGTTCTATATGTGCCAGGGATGAGGAAGAACCTCATATCCGTCTCAGCATTGGAGGACAGAGGGTATGAGATATTGTTCAGGAGAGGACAAGTGCTTATATATCCGAGGGGTGCTCCAGCTGATTCAGCTAGAGTGATTGGTGTACGCCATGCAAAGGTGTACAAGTTTGCATTTCAGCCCCTTTTGGCATTAAGCAGTAGTACCGGCAGCAGAGCTAGCAGTTCAGAGCTGTGTGAGATTTGGCACCGCAAGATGGGGCACATGTATCATGGAGCCTTGAGGACATCACTACAGGTGTGCCAGATTTCAGTATTGATCACTTTGATACATGCAGAGGATGTGCTATGGGCAAGTTTGCCAAATCCTCTTTTCCCAGCAGTGACAGTAGATCGACTGGAAGACTTGATTTAATTCATTCCGATGTGAGCAGTCGGATGTCTCATGTTTCCTTGAGTGGATATGAGTATTATGTTTTATTCATTGATGATCACTCCAGGAGGACGTGGATTTATTTCTTGAAGACCAAGAGTGAGGTCTTCAAGCTGTTTCAAGAGTTCATAGCTCTTTGTGGGGGACTCGCATGTCGGAAGATCAAGTCCCCTGTGGCCTGGACAATGGAGGAGAGTACACCCTTGATGAGTTTGTTGAGTATTGTGCGGAGGCAGGCATTAGGAGGGAGTTCACAGTTCCTTACAACCCCCAGCAGAACGGGGTTGCGGAGAGGAAGAACATATCCATCGTTGGGGCTGCCAAAGCCATGTTACATGATCAGGGGTTACCAATGTTTTTGTGGGCAGAGGCCTGCAAGGCTGCAACACTGTTGTATGTTTGCAGAACAGGAGTCTACATCGTGCCTTGGGGCATGTGACTCCGGAGGAGGCTTTTTCTGGGAAGAAGCCTGATGTTGGTCACTTCCGTATCTTTGGGTGTATTGCATACTCCTACGTACCCAAGGAGAAGAGAACCAAGCTAAAGCCCATCGCAGAGAAGGGTATCTTTGTGGGCTACAGTGAGACCTCGAAATCCTTTCGGATTTATATTCCTACGCAGAGGAGAGTTGTTGTCAGGCGAGATGTGAAGTTCGAGGAGGATATGGCTTTCAGGAGGTCACGGGAGTTAGAGTATCTGGATTGGTCAGACCCTCAGGACCAGCTAAGTCTGGCACAGGGATCCAGTGGGCAGGGATCAGGAGGATCCAGAGGTACATCGATCACGGTGTCAGGTCCGTCAGTGAGCAATGGCTCGCAGAGTCAGAGGGGTGGTGCTTCGGGAAGCATGCAGAGCAGTTCACTAGGGAGTCCACTGATGGACAGTTCACATGGTACTTCGGCGTCTACAGGTTCAGGTTCAGGCAGGAGGACAGTAGACAGACAGTCAGGAGTTCAGGCTCCTGATGAGGAGGAGGAGTTTCATTCTCAGGTGGGAGAAGTGTGCTTAGGGAAGAGGAAGCCCAAGTGGCTAGCAGAGTCAGAGGGGTGGTGCTTCGGGCAGCATGCAAAGCAGTCCACAGAGCAGTTCACTAGGAAGTCCACTGATGGACAGTTCACACGGTACTTCAGCGTCTACAGGCTCAGGTTCATGCAGGAGGACAATAAACAGACAGTCAGGAGTTCAGGCTCCTGATGAGGAGGAGGAGTTTCATTCTCCGGTGGGAGAAGTCTGCTCAAGGAAGAGGAAGCCCAAGTGGCTCGCAGAGTCAGAGGGGTGGTGCTTCGGGCAACATGCAGAGCAGTCCGCAGAGCAGTTCAGTAGGGAGTCCATTGATGGACAGTTCACACGGTACTTCAGCATCTAGAGGTTCAGGTTCGGGCAGGAGGACAGCAGACAGACAGTCAGGAGTTCAAGCTCCTAATGAGGATGAGTTTCATTCTCCGGTGGGAGAAGTGTGCCCAGGGAAGAGGAAGCCCAAGTGGCTTTAGGATACCTTGAGAGAGTCCACATCTGTTGCTCGGCCTAAGAGGCCGGTCAGAGAGAGCAGACCACCTAATAGGTTCTGTAGCTATATGGCAATGGTTGCCAACATTGTTCACTCTGAGCCTTCTAGCTATGAGGAGGCAGCTAGCCAGCAGGTCTGGAGAGAGGCCATGTAGGAGGAGTATTCTTCTCTCATGAAGAATGATGTTTGGGAGGTGCTGCTGAAGCCTGAGGGAAAATCCATGGTTACTTCCAGATGGCTTTACAAGGTAAAGCATGCTGCAGATGGCAGCATTGAGAAATTCAAGGCAACGTTTGTGGCTAGAGGGTTCTCTTAGGTAGAGGGAGTAGATTATGAGGAGACCTTCACTCCCGTGGCTCGATATACTTCGATTCGCTCCATCATATCAATAGCAGCAGAGGTGGGTTGGAAGATCCACCAAATGGATGTGAAGACCGCATTTCTCAATGGCTTCATACAGGAGGAGGTGTACATTGAGCAGCCACAGGGCTTTGAGGAGCATGGGAAGGAGTCCCATCTGGCTTCGCAAGATGTTGTTTGGCTTATTTGGTCAGCCGTTGAGACCTTCAATGATATACTATGATAACCAGATTTGCATTAAACTCACGAAGAATCCAGTGTTTTATGACAGGTCAAAGTATATCGGCATCAGATATCACTTCATCAGAGACTATGTTCAGAAGGGAGCTGTGAAGCTTGAGTATATTCCCACTGATGAACATGTTGCAGATATTCTTACCAAAGCCTTACCATGGGGCAAGCATGTCTACTTCAGAGACAAGATGGGTGTGGTGAGGAACACCTTCCTCGGTAAGAGGGAGTGTTGAAATTTGGTTACCGGAGGACATGTGGTTCCCTAAGGCTTTGATCTTTGGCCTAGGGAAAAGTGTCCAAAAGAATTTAATTTTTCTCCTAAAGTGACTTTATAAAGTTATAAAGTCAAATCTAATTTAAAAGTGACTTTAAGTGATAAAGTTACTAAAGTCTAATTTTAAAGTGACTTTAATAAAGTCAATGTGAAATTAGAAAGTGAAAAATGAATTTGGAAGTAAATGACTAAATGGGTCTTTATTAAAGTGGGGTGAACTAAAAAATAGAAGTGAGATTTAAATGAGCATTTAATCTCAGCCCTAGATCTAAAGCTATCTCAGCTATTGGATTTAGGGATTCTCCAAAAGTCACTTAGAATTAGGTTAAAGAAGGAAAAGGAGGGAAAAAGTCATTCATTTTTTCATGAGCAGATTGAGAGAAGGAGAAGAAGAGAGCAAAGGATATTTTTGAGCAGTGAGAAGAAGGAGAATAGAACCTTCGCACGCATACTGAGGTAGCACTTCAGCAAATCCGTACAGCAGGGTTGGCACACAGTTCAAAGCAGTTTTGGCACGTTTTTCAAGGCAGATTTCGTACAGCAGCTTTGGGTACGCATTCCTAGGCAGTCGTACACTTTTTGGCACAAATTTCGAGGGAGGAAAGTTGTTTTTGTGGCACGAATTTCGAGGCAAGCCGTACAGTCTGGTATTGTTGTTGCGCACAGAAATCGAGGCAGTTTTCGTACAGCAGCATTTATTACTGTTTGCACGCTTTCCAAGGAGGTCGTACAACAGCATTTATTGATGTTTTGCACGCAAAAAGAGGTCGTACAACAGCATTTAATGATGTAATTTCAGGGCACGAAATTCAAGGAGACTGTACAGCATTTATTGTTGTTTCTCTTTCGTTGTGTACACATTTTCCGAGGCGGTGGTTAAGTACGGAAAACGAGATAAGTTGTATTTATTACTTGCTGAAATTTTCTGAGTATTTCTCTCTCACTGTAAAAGTTATTCATCAGAAATAAGAAGAGCTTTCGAACTGGTTTTCCCCAAGAGTTGTAGGAGGTTTTTCCAGGATCACATTGACCAAAAATCAGCGTGTCAAAATTCTGTGTGGCTGATTTATTTTTCTGAGTTGTTATTTCTGCATTTCAGCGCTGTGAAATTTTCAGAGTTTGTGTTTTCAGAAAATATTTATTTTTTCAGCTTGTTGAATGTATGGCTATGGGAATGGGCATTTAACTATATGGGAGAAATAAGGAGAAACTAAAAACCGGGGTTGGGTTATCAAATTTCTACAGGCAGAAGCACAAAAACTACATCAAAAAGTTAGACCACATTGTATGAACTCTCAAGTATACTAATGACTTGTTTTTTTAAAGCCATATCATTAAATAGGCCACCCTCTAAATTAGCAAGAAAATAAGCCAGACAATATCTTACATCTTATTGAGAATCAAATCAACTAACTCTAGTGGGGATATTGGGTCTAATGAAACATACTACAAAATGAAACCATCAACAGAGCAAATACCAGATACACATTAAGCAAAGGAAGCTATAACATACGCATAGCTTTATCAACCATAACTAAAAACAGCCAGTGTGCTTCCATAGTGTTTAATTTTAAGGGTAAGAGTAAATCACAAGTATGGTTGTCTAAATCAATTGGTCCAAAGGTAAGCAGCCCCAAAACAGCAATGTATGGAGAACCTGTCTGCAAAGTTAGAATGAATCATGAGCATTGATGCACAACATTCTATTCAGAAAGCTAGCCTGCCCAACAAAGGGAATCTATCTAGGACCTCGTAGGATAGAAAATGACATCCATGCATAAGTAGAGAAGACTGAAGATCAGCCAAGTTGCATGTGTAGTATTTATCAAAACTGCCAAAACCAGAAATGTGCTTGGCTTCACATTTTGAAGAAAGTGCAGCCTTCAATCACCTTTGATCTCTTCAAGCACTTGCCCATACAATTATTATAGTTTACAAATATACTCAACGAAACCAACAAACATAAACTTTTTTCAAAGGAAAACCATATGGGGAAATCCAAGGGATGCCTCCCCCTCTCACGGATGGCTTTCCTAGTAAACCTATCTGGGTAGACTAGTCTACCAGTACCTCACCCACAGATTCAAACCAAACACCTGCCAGCATGGACAATGGTGACAACTGGTTGAGTTAATCCCTTGGCCTAACAAACATAACTAATTCATCACAATTCCTGTAATAACAGTCCAAGACCAAGACCTATTTAAAGGATAGAAAGCTTTGCATACCAGACATAAAGTAATCCTAGGGTATATCTTACAAAGGGATATACATGTGTGTGTGCAAATTGGCATCAATCTGGAAATTCTACTTAAATAAAATACAAAATTAATAAATAAAATAACATAAATAGACAATGTAAATGAACCACACCTTGTTCCTGTAGTGAAATTGAACATCACATGGTAAAATGGGTTTCATGTAGTCTACAGAGCCAGGTCCTCGAATGGGAAATTTTCCTATATGAGTTATTAAATCACGCACTTGTTGTTCCTTTGCCCAGACCTGTGCAGAATATGCAAGATTCTGTGTCTTGCAGCCTCCACAATCTGCTGCATGCTCACAAGGAGCTACAACAGAATCATTATGAGGAGAGATAGTATTGAGCTTTTTGACCTATACAAACATGACAGCAGGCTAATAAGAAACTGTATACATAGATATCTACAAGGCAAGCATTCATCAGAAAATTTGGAGAAAATCATTACAATAACTAAAATTAGAAAATATTTTTGGTCATTTGTAACAATAAGATTGGTGAGCAAATATTACACAATCATCATTCGTCAAACATATAAATATAATATGATATCATAATACGTTAACAAGCACAAATCTAAAACTAGCATAGATCTATCTTAACTCTGGATCTACCAAGCGCCGAGAAGAATCAAATCTCTCAAGATGCAAACCTTTTTTTGAGTGCAAAACTTGAGGAAAGGTTTGCACCTCAAGAGAATTGATTCCTCTCGATGCTTGGTAGATACCGAGTTAAGATGGATCTATGTTGGTTCTTAATAATGTTATTTATATAAATTCCACATCTCTATATATAGAAATGTTCTTAATTTTAATTTTATAAAAACTCTGATAGTACATCTAGTAACATATATATGTGGCATTTTCCTTTGACATTTTTTTTTATAATTTTTTAAAGTGATATGCATAGCATTGATGATATATATAGATTGATAGATAAATAGATAGATGTATAGCCTAGAAAAATAGTTATAGTAAATATTCAATTTTTATATGCTTATTATTTAAATTTAAATACGAAGTTCTAAATATAATCATTACGAACATGAATCATTATCTTTATATGGTCAAATGGATCTTAATTTATAGCTACTATTTATATTATAAATATGTTTCGCATTTTTATATTTAGAAATATCTTCAAGATGTTTCTAGAAGGAAGATTCAAGATGCTTCTAGAGAGGAGATTGGGGTTTGAGATTTGGACTCAATGAAGGGTATAAATGGAGGCTAGCAATGGAGGTGAAGATGCAACGAAGAGCACAAGTGTGTGAGTGAGTCATCACAAGAGAGAGTGATTCTCTCTGCAGTGCGAGTGGCTCGTGGCTCAATGACCAATGCGTAGTGAAGGAGAAGCGAGAGTGGGTTCGAGCAAATCCAGGAGAACCGAGTTTGATCATTAATGCATTGATCAAAAATACATTGAACCAGTTCTCAACGAAACTTAATAACCAAGTCTGATGTCTTACAGAAGATTACATAAAAACGTATCCTATCTTGCCATTATCTCCCCAAACTAACAGTGCTGTCTCTTTTTATAAGGACGACGGCGGAGATGTCCAAGCAACTAGATAAATAAAGCAGCGATCCCTCAGGATCTTCGATCCTGAGGGATTCGCCAAACTGTTAACTCTTCATCCTGTCTTTTCTTGTGCGCTGAGCTGGTGTCCTCTCCTTCTTTTCCGAGCCGATTTGCTCTGATCTGTTTCTCTTTGTTTGCGTTCGGTTCTCGTCCAGAGAGACAGCAGTTATCTCCACTTTGTCCTTTCCTTTGGAGCAGCAACTCTTCGTTTTCTCCTTTTCCTGTATAGAAAATAACCATTATTAGTGGCTAAGTTATGCACATCATTTCTCACATGTTTTGTTGTAGTTCCTTATTACTTTCCAAATTCATGATACAAAAGGTTCACAAATTCCATTAAAAAGCCATTGAAATCGCATGGCCGAGTTGGAGGAGATTGTAGGGCTGCATTTGTCTAGAGGAGGCCAACTTGCTAGAGTGATGGGATTTCTCCAATGCGCATTAGTGGCAGGGCGGAGATTGAATTGCTAGAGAGCGCAGATCTAATTGCTTGTGGCCGATTTCTTCAGGGAAATTTCATCTCAAGGCAGATTTCCTTGAGTTTGATTTACCTGGGCCGAATTCATTCTGAGGGAGCCAAGTTGCAAGATCCAGATTGTATTTCTCCTTGTATCTATGTTGGTCGAAAAACCCAGATTTTCCAGATAATGAAATAATGGAGAATTGTTTGTGGTTTAATTAATTTTTCAATGTGTGATTCATCTCTCTAGTTTATTTCCGATTCATATTTTAATTCTAGAAGTTAAAAATACTAGTGCTTTTATTTTTCAGTGATTAAGTTATTATTTGGGTAAATAAATACCAAACTGGGGATAAATTAAATTGTCGTGAGAAAATAAATATGGTTGATATTAGAAATTTAATAATTCACATACATCACCTTGAACCAATTGATTTATAACGTCTTTTAGGTGATATATACTAGGAAGCCTCCTATGTGGTGAAATTCCACTAAAGAGAATGAGGTGGAGTGGTGAGGTGACAGTGGCAACCACCTCATTGTTGTATCTTAGCCTAGTTCTTGCCTTGTGAGGCATCTCATAAGGCCTGCTAGATTTTGATACAACATTTGTGGCATCATTGCAAGGAAGATTTGAGTCGACCTCCTTGTGATCCAAAGCTTAAGCTACATTTCCTTGATTGAGTTTATCCCATAGAAAAGGATAAATCTACGCATCTAGCAACTCCTTCGGAAGAACGAAGACCTAGTTCTCCATTGAGCTTTAAATGATTCCATGCTTATAAGGTGAAGTGAGCATCTTTCAAGGCATTTTGAGTTCACCCTGGCAACTCCACAGTTAATTCTCATGCAAGATTCAAGACAATTGCTCCTTGGGATTTGCATGAAATGTACCCTACTCTGAATGTTAAGGATATTGTTGGATATCCTAATCGTTACGGTACAAATTGTATAGAATTTGATGGTGATCCTTCTTCAGTTGTGGATCATGTAGTACAATTCATCAAGTATACTTTAGGGGTCTATGTGGTTCATGAGGATGCTCTCATGAGGTTATTCATTAATTCTCTTAGGATTGATCAAAGTGAGTGGGTTAAATATTCTTGTGGACCTAAAAGCAACCTTTCCATTAAGATTTTCATTGGAAGGTTTCTTGGGTATTGGGTGCCAACGTTTTATTGTAAAGATACCCTTCAAGATTTAGCCATAGCCCTCCAAGAGGGATGCCTCCTTGATTCTACTAAAAGTATTAAGGAAGAAGTTGAAGAAGAAGATTAAGATCTCAGTAGAGATTCTACCTGTGATAAAGAGGATCATGAGCCTTGTATGCTATTGATGACCAAGAGGATATAATTGTTGATTCCTTTGAACCACTTCCACTTCCTTCTTGTATCATTCCTCGGTCATATTCAAATTCCATGATTTGCGAGCACGATGAGCCAACTTCGATTGCCCCTTCTGAATCTGATTTTTATGATGAGCAACCTATTTGTCGAAACCTTTCCCCTCAATCATTTGCCTCCTCATGCCACTCGCAGCATGTCTTGAGTGATATTAATGAGAGTTGTACACTGGAGATAGATATTGAGCAAGAATTCTTAAAATTGATAATTGATTACTCCATATTCATGTTGCAAGGTGTAAGTTGAATTCCTCCTTTCTCTTTTCATCCTTGACTCCTTTCATGAGCCATAGTCATTTTGTTTTCCCACCACCCACCCTTGTTGATCTGGTACTATTGCAATATTGCTTTGTTTTATCTCTTAATGAAGCACAAGGGTAAGGGGTGTGATGTTGACTAAATAATATGTTGGCTTTATTGATTGTATGACTATACTTAGTCAACATATGGTGTAGTCCATGTAAGTTTAGGTTGCATTGCATTTGTCTGTTGCATTCTAGATTAAATTGCATTTAGCTAACTCTTTTTCCTTTCAGTATGGACTTATTTTATCATATAAATGCAAGGTTGACAATCAACACCCCATACAAACAAGTTGATTTGAGTGTGCAAGTAACAAGTTTGTGAGTCCAGAGATTGTTGGGGTTCTCATGAATTCCCCATTCGAGAATATGGATCATGCACTCTACAGTGAGCACATCCCTGAGTTGGAGCTAGATGTTACCCACCAAAATGGGCAAGCCTATAGGAGAAAAAAAATCTCCTACCTTGGACAACCAACCAGCCAGCAACCCTACATGTTGCTCAGTGATAAATATATGATACTTTCCTTCGTCGTTTGTATTGATCATGCATATCTCACCATTTGACATTCCTCTTGAATGAGGGTGGGCTAACGCATGGCAAGTACTTTAACAATTTTGCAATCAAGTGCTTTACTTAATGTTTTGTACATTTTAACATGGATAAAGGGGTGAGTTGGATGATTGATCGATCTTGATTGTAAACTCGTTCTCTTACCTTACTAGGGGAGTTAGTCTTTAGCCCTATTCCAGACTCTAGTAGGACCTCCTCTAAGGCACGAGAATTATAAGAGGGGCACAACTCAGAAAACTTGGATTTAAATAGCGTGTCCATTATCGTTCCATCCTTTAACATTTTTCATCACTCCTTTGATACCACAAACATCCTTTAGGTTAACTGTCATTGGTTCATTGGGATTTAGCACTATGCATCCACATCCTTGAGTAGGGTCGGAAAACGTTTCCCTAGAGGTTGATGCAACTAAAAAAATGAAAAAGCAAAGGATGGCCACAACAAAAGAAAAAGAGAAGTTAAAATGCAAAAGATAGTCAAGACATAATTAGCGCATGGGAAAAAGCCTAGCATGAGCTCTACCCCCCTCATTAGCTTTCACATAATTGCTAAGCACTTGATGCTCCATCTCATCACAAGGAACCATTGCATGTCCCAACCCTGATGAGCAAAATACTTACTCATCTTAAGGGGTAAAATAAATGCTATATCATAAAGAGCGAGCTTTGATCCTTGAGCTATGCACCATATAAAAGCATTATCAAAAAAAATTAAAAGATGCACCGTAGGGGTGGAAAAAGTTGGCCAAGGAAAAGGGTAACTCATGCCTCCACAATTGTCTCTCCATTACATCTATATTGTTGGTCAAAATTGTCATTGATGTCAATATGAGCATTGATGAAGATAATGATGGCATGGATGATTGTTGAAGCAAGATGCTCTAAATGAAGAACACACTTGGAGCCCTAAAGAAGAAGCCCTAGCATATGATGAAACCATAAGGCTACCATGGTAAAACATATGATTGTCATGGATAAAATAATGATGACAATTCACAAAATATAATTTTATTGATGGAAAAATGACCTCATTTAAGGATGTAATTGGCATAGGCTCGTAAAAGACATTCAGCTCTTTCCAACAAGTTATTACAAGCCTTTTAGATCCTCATAGGCTGAGAGAAAATGATTTTTCAAAGTTAAAATATAATAATTTTTTAATGTTAGCCGACATGAGCCTACATGCACAAGTCGGCTCAATCTCCAAGGGGTGTGTCTCTTCGCTATTGGTCAAAACTTGTATAAATATGAGTATGAACTCCTCATTGAACCCATCCAATTCGGTGAAGAACATCACAGGAACACAGAACAGTGAGGAGAGTTCCCATCTCGTGAACTAAGGAGGTCAAGGAGGACTTAAAAGTTTATTGTTTGGGTTAATTCTATGTTGGCTTATCATTCAAGCTCAGACTACTCACCGCAGACTTGTGGAAGAAGCTCAGACAGCTGTGGGAGACATATCCTCGACCTGTGGACATACACCTGAATTGGCTTAGACCTATTATAGAAGAACAGACCTATTATAGGGCTCGGACATGTGAGGAGGGCTCAAACCTATTGGCTTCAGACCTCAAGTACAATCTAGTGGAGAGGCTCGGACCTGTGGACAAGGAGCTCGGTCCTGTAGCTTATCATTGCAAAGGAATGTTACCATTGAAGTGGCTCGGATTGCTAGTTGTGGAGAGATTACAATTCAGTTGACTGGCCTTTGGAGGCTGGACATGTGAACAGTCATTTGCATAAAGCCTCGGACTAGTAAACAGTCACCTAGACAGCTCGGCTAAAGGCTCAGAATTGTGCAAGAACTTAGATCTACACCTGTGACCTGTAGTTTAACATTGCAAGGGCTCAGATTTGTTGGAGGGCTCGGACCTTGAGTTACAGTCACTTGTGAGGCTCAGTGTTGAGCTCATACCTGTGTTCACAAGAATGGGTGATGAAGTGATGTGTTAAGGAGCAGACTTGGAGTCAAAACTACTACATCTTTTGAAGCAGCCCATAGATATTTTTGAAGCAAATTACAGGCATCGTTTGGAGCAAACTTTGAAGTGAAGTATTAGGAGCTTTGGACAGTGAAGTGTTTGGAGCTTTGGGCAGTGAAGTATTTGGATCTCTTGGAGAGTGGGAAAATTATAAGTCTGAAGCAGTCTTGTGGAGCAGTGAATTGACTATTGAAGTCATTTATACATTTTGTTTGTTAAAAGTTGAAGGGTTGGAGTCGTAGGGGTTGGATCCTCTTAAAAACATAAGGTTGGAGCCTTGAGGACAATAGGGTTGGAGCCTCGTGAAGCCCAAGTTAGAGCTTGGCAACTGGTTGGAACCTGGTGAATTGAAGGGTTGGAGCCCTCAACATTATTGTACTCAAACTATTGTAAAAAGAGGACTGGTGTGCGCATTTGTTCTTAACAAAATTCCTCGTATTTACTTTCTGGCTAAGAAATCGGATTCGTCCTCTCCCCTTCACTTATCCTGAATCCGTCAAATCGGACACGATTCGTACAGATTCGTGTCCACTTGAATGAATCTGATCGTGTCCCGATATGCCGGACACGATTAGCGTGGAAAAGCGTCCCAACGTCATAAAATTGTGATTTCTCTCTTCTTTTTTCACTTTGTGTTTGTGTGTGAGTTGAAAGAGGAGCAAAGAGCAAGGAGTATCAAGGAGTAAGGGAGCGTTTTCAAGGAGATTCAAGCAACCGATAAGTGCATTGTCTCTCTATTTTTTTGCATTTGGTTTGCATATGCATATGTTTTACAAATTTGGGCATTTTTTGTTTCTTTTTTACAGCATTCATGGCTCAATCAACGGTAGCAAGGAAGAGGCAAAGAAAGGGGAAGAATGTCCCCATTAGAGATGCCCCTCCTGTTCCTATTTCATCAGAGTCTGCAAGTGTTCCATCTATTGGAAGTAGGGCTGCAACAGCAGCTTCAAATGTTGAGGGAAGACAGCAACCTCAAGACCACAAATATCCATTATGTAAATATGTCACAAGAGAGGCAGGGCCAGGCAGCAAGATGAAGGAAGGAGGCAGTGTTGCTTGGAAATGCAGTTATTGCCACAACCATTTCATCAGCACATATTACTGTGTGAAAGCTCATTTGTTGGCTTTACCAAGTTGTGGAATTGCAGCTTGTACACAAGTGTCTTTAGAAAAGAGGAAGGAAATGGAAAGAGAGGCATTTGTTGGTGTGGCAAATGTGGCTACAAAAACAAAACAAGAATGATGACCCCCTTCCATTCTTGACGAAAAGCAGTAACAAGTTCCCGTTTGAGATTTCTAGTGGGGGACAAGCAACAAAAAGAAAGGCAATTGCACTTCGTCCAATGGACAAGATTTTCCAAAAAGAGAAGCGGGAATAGCTTATCTTACCATTGCTTTTTTTTTTCTATCAGAACTTCATATCCTTCAATGTTGCACGCTCACCTCTATTTATTGAGATGTGTCCAGCTCTAACTCAAACAGCTCCATCAGGGTATGTGCCTCCTTGATCAGAGAAGCTTAGAACCACATTGTTGACGAAGGAAAAGAAAGAGGTGGACAAAATGCATGAGCCTATTAAATCAGCATGGCCAACATCTGGGGTTAGCATTGTTTCTGATGGATGGACAGATCCAGCACGACACCCACTCATCAACTTCATGGTGTCTTCCTTGAATGGTCCAATTTTCTTGAAATCAGTAGATGCACTTTGACAATACAAGGATGCACAATATATGGGTGAGTTGTTTATTAAAGTTATTGAAGATGTAGGTGGCAGTTCTTGTGTGCAAATCATTACAGATAATGCACCTGTTTGCAAGGTTGTTGGCATGATTGTGGAAGCTAAATATCCACAAGTATTTTGGACACCTTGCATTGTCCATTCATTGAACTTAGCACTAAAATCTATTGCCTCTAATGTACTTTGGATTGGAAGCATTATTGAGGATGCACAACATATTTGCAACTTTGTACAAAACCATACAAATGCCCTCACTATCTACAAGGAGTACACCAATCTATCATTGTTGAAGATTGCGAATACACGGTTTGCCTCTTCATTCATCATGTTGAAGAGGTTGAGCGAGGTCAAGACCGCTCTTGGGGCCATTGTTATTTCAAAGTTTTGGTCTTTTTGGAGAAAGACAGATCAAACAGCCTAAAAAAGAGTGAAGGACACAGTGTTGGATGATGGCTAGTGGGAGAGGGTAGATCTACCTATTCAGATCATGGACCCTATCATTTCCTTACTTCGATTTGCAGATACAGACCAACCCATCCTAGGAGAGGTTTATGAGGGATGGGATTCCATGATTGAGTCTGTGAGGAACATTATTTTATAGAGTGAGTGCCCCAAGTATGAGACATCACCAGAGGCATTCTTCACCAGCATACAGAATATTCTTGTCAGTAGATGGGACAAGAATTGCACACATTTACATTGTTTGTCTCACTCCTTGAACCCAAAATACTACAGCCATGAGTGGCTGAATGGTGGAACTTCCCGCAGATTCCCTCCTCACATGGATGGTGAACTTTCACAAGGGAGGAAAGATGCATTCAGAAGGATTTTTCAGGATAGGGCATCCCTTGATGAGGTGGAGGATGCCCTTGCAGAGTTTTCCACTGGCATTGGGCTATTTGCAGGCTATGATGTGATTAGAGACAAGGGGGCCAAGAAGCCCTATTCTTGGTGGGCAACTCATGGGGCAACAAGTCCTCCTCTACAGCAGTTAGCCATGAGACTCCTCTCTCAGGTGACTTCATCCTCTTGTTGCGAGAGGAATTGGAGCACATATGGGAATTTGTATAGTGCAAAGAAGAGCAGGCTTGAGCAGTCCAAGGCAGAGACAATGGTGTATGTGCACACCAACCTTCGTATTATTTACAGGTAGAGGGATGAGTGGTTGAAAGGAAAGACAAAGATGTGGGATGTCTTTCCTGATGATATGTGTTTGGAAAGCAGTGTTGAGTTGGCATTGGCCAACTTGGATCTCAATGAGCCAGTGCTATGTAGAAATTTATGAATCTTAATTCTTATGCAGAAATTATTTCTGTTAATCCGGTTAAGCTTCTCCTACTTATACAAGTTATCAACTGAATAAATTCAAGTTAACATCAAAGCAAAACACATAGCAGATCTCTACCAATTCAGATCTAGAATAAGCACATGCACACATAGACAAAGTGACACAGTTATTTCTGGACAAACTGTCCCCGGAAAAACCCAATGTGGGAAAACCGGTCTCTAGCTGCTGGAGGGCTCTATTATTAAGAATATTTCTGAATACACAACTCTGAGTTCCAGATCTGGAAAACCCTACAGAGAAAACTCTAGATCTGCAGCACCTGCCTGATCTAAAACCAAAAATACAGACTGATCCACACCCTCAAACGGGATTTACAGAACTCAGTGAGATCTAGGCCTAGAAACCCCAGCACTGCCCCTGAAAGACACTGTTGTTGTTGTTGTTGTTGGTGCTGCTGCTGCTGTCGTCTACTGCTGCCATCTGCTGCTGTTGTCTGCTGCTTCTGCCTTTCTCTGCGCTGTCCTTGCTGATCTCTTCTCTGCTTCTTGTGTGTTCTAGACCCCGGGATCAGATCATCCCTTAGTCTAAATTCCCCTCTCTACAACTGAAACACTTCTGAGAATTCTTAGCAACCCCGCCCTAGAATCTCAGCTTAGCTTCAGTGCTCTGCCTCTGTGTGTCTTACAAATGACCCCAAGCCTTTCCTTTATACTTTTCTCGTTGACAAATCAACGGCCAAGCTTAAATCTTTAATCAATGGCTAAGATTAAAAGAAAGCTTGATCTGTATGACTTAAGACAATTTCATCACATGTTTGATTAAATTCACTTTAATTATTTTATTTTCCTAAGTTTTAACTTGGGAAATACATTAAAATAATTAATTAATTTAATATCTCCTAAACCAAATGAAATTTCCCAAATCCATTTCTGGGTCTTGTAGATCAGATGAACTCTAGTGCTTCCTCAAAATTTGGGACCTATAGCACAACTGATGCTACCCCAAATACACAAAATCTCAACATGCTAGAGCTTGTCACATTTGATGATGGTGATATTGTAGAGGGGTCATCCTCCACACCAGCAGATGCAGAGATGACATTGGATACAGAGGAGGAGGATGCAGTAGAGGAGAGCAGTGGTGACCATGATGATGAGGACGGTGATGTTAATTATGATCATGAGGATTGATGACTCATGACTCATGAGCTACCTATTGTCTTGAGGGTCGAGGCTTGTAGACTTGTAGTTGTTTTGTATTTGCTATTTCTATTTGGCATGCCATTTTCCATTGACATTGTACTACCTATGTAACACATTTTGATTTTGATGACTTAATGAGAAAACTACAGTATCTTGTCTTTCTTCTATTGGATCATTGATGAATATGTCTATTACTTTGTATGATTGTATTATGTATCTTTGTAAAACTTACATCTAGATGAAGATCTATGTTTGAATTGAATTTGTATGAATTTCTGTAATAAATATCTAATTTTTAATATATATATATATAACGTGTACGGACGTGTCCTATTCTGAGGGGTCACCGTGTCTGTGTTTGACACTCGAATTCGCGTGTCTTGTGTCCCCGTGTCAAGTGACTTAGCTTTCTAGTTATAATTTTGAAAAATCTTAACTGGCATTAACTATAACAATTGAATGAAATATTGATTCACCCCTCGGTCAATGTTTCAACGATTGGAATCAGAGCCAACATCTTCATAATCAGCCTAACAGTTGGAAGAAAGATTCTTAGTCACAATGAAAAATCAGGATTCAGGAAAAATCACCCAATTTGATGGAACAAATTTTGCCTTTTGGAAACGTAGCATGACATTTTATTTAATGTCTCTTGGACCAGAAGTATGGCAATCAGTTCTAGATGGGTATTAAGTTCCATCTTCTCCACCAGCAGATCAGGACGGAAGGAAAATTTATATAGCAAATGCCCAAGCACGAAATCCCATAACAAGTGGAATTTCTGATTCAGAATTTACAAAAGTTATGAAATGTGAATCTGCCAAGGAAATGTGGGACAAGCTTATTGTTATCTATCATGGAAACTCCAAGGTCAAGAAGGAAAAACTCCAAACTCATAGAAGACAATTTGAGAGTCTTAAAATGAATGACAAAGAAGATATTGCAGCCTTTTTCCTCCGAGTGGATGAAGTTATCAACTCACTCAAGGGTCTAGGTGAAAATATTGAAGAAAGCACAGTTGTCCAAAAGGTTTTGATATCACTTCCAGAACGGTTTGATTCCAAAGTGAGTGCCATAGAAGAAATAAAGGACATGGATACTCTAAGAATGGAAGAAAAATAAATGTGATTCGCATTGCATATGAAATGAGAAAAGGAATCCCAAACTCTAAGGAAGTTGCATTCAAGGCTTCAAAAACATCGATGAAAGGAAAAAATTGTAATTATAGCAACGATGATTCCAATACTGAAACAGAACTAGCACAATTCGTGAAGAAACAAAGGAAAGGGTCCAAACTCAAAGGCAAGTATCCTCTCATTTGTTTCAAGTGCGGTTAGGACATTATACTGCCAAGTGTTGATTTGGGTAGCATCGAATGTGCTATAAGTCTAAAAAATTGCAGGGAGGCTTAGGCACATATATTCCAAAGAACCCAGAAATCGTTTTTGAAAATTTCACCAAGAGTGTGCTTTATTAAAATAATTAATTATTTTTAATGGGATCCTAAGTCTAAACCTAGGAAATTAAAATAATTAAAGGGTATTAATAAATCAGAGTGTGAATCTTCTAGAGAAGACGAAGATCAAGTCAAAAGTTAATCTTAGCCGTTGATTAACGATTTAATCTCGGTCGTCGAAGTCGCAACAAGAAGATTATAAGGACTTGATGGATCATTTGGAAATAACATCTGGAGAAAAAATCTAGAGATCAAAATTCTTTAGTGAGCAGTGCTTAGAGAGAAAATCGATAGAGAAGATTTTTGCGGAGGGGCAAAGATAATTGTCGGTTGGAGATTTTCCTGAGCCGGGATATACACTACAAAGAAGGCAGAGAACAGTGCGCAAAGGGGCAGCGTAGCACCTACGCAGAGCCAACAGAGGCATCACAGTAGCCTTGAGGAAGTCTGTGATTCAGCTGAGGATCAGTTAGATCCTCTATTTTAAAAAACGGCCGGCTCAACTCCGACCAGGCCTGGTCGACCGAGCCATTAGGCTGGCCGATCCGACCAGGTACAAAACCAGCTAGGTTGGCCGGTTTGTTACCGAGCCGGCCGGTTTTTGTACCGGCTCGGCCGGCTCGGTAACAAGCCGGCCAACCAGGCCTGGCCCGAGTTAACCAGGCCGAGCCAAAACAGCCGGTCGGTTGGGCCCCAAAAAAGCGGTTTTGGGGACTTCAAACCGGATTTTAATCCACTGTTAGGTTTGTTTTAGGTTTTCTGAAGAGTTGTGGAGTTGGTTTTTGGAGCAGCTTCATGGTAATGTTAAATTCTTAAAGTAAAAGTGACATTCTCCTTAATCTTCATTTTCATCCTTTTACTTAAATTTTTAACATTACCATGAAATGACTCAGGATGTTTGAGAGTGGTTCCAACCTCATTGGATTTCATATGGAGAAAGTAGAATTTTATATCTCATTCAAAATCCAGCAGACTTATCATTTTTTCAGGATTTCAAGATTGGGTTATTGCAATGTTTCCATCGAATTTTTTCATGTATTAGGGTATGGAACTCGTATTTAATCAAGAGCACCAATCCCTCTATGTACCTTGATGACATGATGTTAGTGACAATGACCAAGAACAATATGTGATCATAAAAGCATGAGATACAATATAGGGTTTTAATACACTAATGGAGGATGGAATTCAAAACATCATCCTCATCTAAATACCTTAGAATCCACAAACCCTAAAAATTAGGGTTTCATATGTGAGCTAGGGTTTTCCATGAGCCATCTAGGGTTCTTATTCAAATTAAACCCTCCATCAAAAGAGCCTTAAAACAAATAAAAATAAATAAATGCATTACACATACTATGAGAGAGACCAGACCTCTGATTTTACGTTCATACAAGTTGCTACAGGGATTTGCTTCAAAGTGCCTTGCACTTCTTCTATTTGTTAGACTTTCAAGGGCACTATCATCTTTATCCAAAGGTGCCAACATAGAGGAGCTACATACTTTTCTTAGATGAACTTTCTTTGCTTCAACTGCTAGACAAAAATAGAATCACATGAAGGGTTGCCACTAAACCTTCTTAAAATCACATCAGCTGCTAGATAATGAGCAGCTTAGTCAGCGATATGACATCATGGAGGGCTTTTACTATTCTTCAAAAATCATTTTCAAATTGATGTCTAAAGAGACCCCTTCTCATAATTGCATTTTGTATTTTCATTGACTTCAAGGCACCTTTTATGAATGCTTCAAAGACATGAAATTATTGATTTACAAGTCGGCTTCGATGGAACTAGCTTATAATACTTGTGTGTGTGTGTGAGAGAGATTGTAACAGTGATAAGGACTCAGCCTCTTCTTCTATACACAAAATAGGGTTCCTTGATTTTACTAATATAGATGACAAAGGATGCCCGCTAATTGTCTTTTTAAGGCTACAATTCATACCTTGCAAACGTATGTATACAAGATATCGGCTTCCTTAAATTATGGAGGGCCTTAGAACTGTCCTTTATAATGATGTGCCTCTAATTCTAGGACAAGTCGTCCTCACGATCATTGATAGGATACCACCCTTCTAGTTGTAAATGAAGTCACCTTTTAAGTCCTCATAGTCCAGTGACCACAATGTCAAATGCCGAATTTTTCTTTAGATTAGGGGATTTAACTTTCTTCGGAACAATGAGAATAACAAATTCATAACAAGGATGCACCGTCAAGAGAAACAGAAGAAAAATACCCTTCAATTCTACTTGAGCAAAGAAGTCCTCCATAATTGCTTCAAACGAGGGGCAGAAATACCTTGTTTATACTTAGAATCAAGCCTTCAAAGTAATGTACAAAGATGCCGTGAGCTGATCCACGTTAAATTCTCAACGTAGATAGGGAACTTAATAACTCGGTTTGAAGGCTATTGTGGCTCAATTGCAAATGCTTTCTTATTTGAAGAAAAACACAATGAAACCCACTTCAATCAGGTCACAGAACTTAACACTGTAGGTTTAATCCATGGTTCTTTATATGCTTTGAATTACCACAGGCCTTCTAGAGGGTTGATGTCTTGTCGAAAGGAATCACCTGTGACATTGGTTATGTTTTTTGTTTTGATCTCTATATCATCATCCTGTATTGGACAGTGCACTAGGTGCAATTTTGATATAATGGATATATTCATGAGCCTACTTTGATCATATGTTGTCTTTTGTGACTTATCTATATTGTAATGCTTTGTGTTTGGAAACATGAATAAAAAGCTTTAAATTTATGTTTTTGTACAAAAAAATTAATATTTAAAGTATTTTTTACAAAAACCGAGTCATTGAAACCGAGTCGACCGAGTCATTACCGATTCCGAGTCATTACCGAGTCATTACCTTGGCCTGGTAGCTGACCGATTCCGTTTTTTAAAACATTGGTTAGATCCAGTGTCAAAGAGCTAGGGTGTGAGACTGGGAGAGGCCAGAGGATCAGATCCAGCCAGCATCAGTGATGCAGTCCCCACGCGGAGTGACGCAGAGATTGCGCAGTGACGGCGCAGAGGCAGTCGAGGGCTTGTCAGTTCAGGGTTTGGCCAGTTTGGGCTTCCAATGACAAAGTGAGGTAATCTCACTAGCTCTTTGTCGGTCACATTCTTTGTGAGAATTGCCAGCAAGGCATCCCAAATTGTATTCAGAATTACTGCATAATAAATAAGCCCTCAATTGTTGCATCGGTTTTCCCGCATTGGGTTTTTCCGAGGACATTAGTCCAAAAACAACAGTGTCATGTGTTTATGATTTATTGTTGCTCGGATTTTGTTTCCGCACTTATATTTTTCCGCAGTTAATTTGTGAAGGTTGTAGTGTATGAGTTTTCAATATTTACAATAGAACACCGTAAAAAATTTGTTCAAGGAATTAACAAGTAGAAGAATTCTCATAAGTTGCTGCAGTAGGATTCCAAATCTAGGAATTTTCACATGGTATCAGAGCTTGTTTAGCATTGCAGGAGGAGCAAGAGAGCAGATCTAGTAGATCCAACGTTGAAGAAGAAGTCGGGGATCAAAGAGCTACGTAAGCAGCAGATCGATCTCCCCAATGACGGCGCAGTTAAAGCCAAGTGGGTAGATCTGCAAGGAAATCTCTCTCTGAGTGAGTCAACAGAGAGGTAGTATTTTCCGGTTTGCAGTTTGCCAGAGGTAGAGCGAGTAGCGCAGCAGTTCAGCGCAGATCAGCAAGCTGGAGGGACACAGTTTCTGTGACATAGTGATTGTTGGTGTAGAAAGCATCAGAAGGGAGTAGTTGAAGACACATTTGGAGATTTCTGACCTCAGAGAGTTTCTTGCCCAAGAAACTCTGATTTCCCGTGCAGAATCAGCAGAGTTCATGAATTATTTGGCTTGCTCCAGCAGGGAGTGCGTAAATCTAGTTGCGCAGAGGGTTAGAGGTAGCAGATCGACAGTGATTGGGTGAGATGGCACCAGTGGGTTGTGTGACCAGGACCGGTTGTAGGGTGCCTCCAACTACATAATGTGGAAGGCACAGATTTCCTTCCTTCTAGATGAACATGACCTCAAGCACTTTATCGACAGTGCATAGGCTGAACCGGTAGATGCCGCACCATTGAGAGCCTTCAAGAACATGGCTAAAGCCAAACGGTTGATCCTCGACGGAGTGAAGGATCATATTGTTTCACACATTTTTGGCAAAGGGACAGCCAAGGAAATGTGGGATGCGTTGGCCACGCTATATCAGGGGGGGTCTTCTGAGAAGCGGAAGATGTTTTTGGAGGATAAGATGTGGACTACCGAAATGCAAGGGAGAGTGCATTGATCCCTTCTTGTCTAAACTTCAGGAGAACCGAGATCAGCTGGCAACTATGGGAGCAGCTCCTCAGGCCACAGAGATGGTCAAATTGGCCCTCAATTCAGTGTACGAAGACTATCAGGTCTTTTTCCAAAGCATCCTGGGCAGAGAGAAGTTACCAGACTGAGAAGCAATGTGGGCAGCTCTTCAGCGAGAAGAGATGAGGAGAGATCTACTCAAGTGCAAACTTGATGGCAACAGCAGCAGTGGGCCGAAGCCCAAGGAGGAGGAGGAGAATGTAGCCCTTGCATCAAAGGGGCAGCAGGAGCAGCACAGGACGAAGAAGGACCTTTCCAAGATCAAGTGCTTTCGGTGTGGCGAGATGGGACATTATGCCACACAGTGTCCTCTCAAGAAGAAGGACAAATATGAGAAGCATGATCCACAAGCTGCAGCTGCGAAGATAGAGGAGGAGGAATTCGTGATGATTGCCCATATATCGCCAAGGGAGCATTGGGTTGATCTGGAGCTGTAATTCAGCACAACTGCAGATTGGACAAGATCCTTGACGAGTCCACCTCTCGAAACATCACCTTGCTATGAGAGCCCAAATTAGAGGTAGCAGGATGGACAAGTTTCATTTGGTGCAGAGGAGTGCATAAGTGACATCGCATTGGCTAGAGAGCGACAAAGACTGAGCAACGCAAAGCAGAGTTGGTAGCAGTGCAGGAAGGCACAGTGCAGAGTCAGCAGCGACGCAGAGACTTCAGAGGGACAGTGCAGAGACTAGCAGCAGTCAAATATTCAGTACGAGATGTATCCTACTGAACACTTAGTTCAGTTTTGGATGTTTTTCTATTGCAGTGAGCAAAAGAGTTGCAGTGCAGTAGCAGTTGGCAGCAACATGCAAGGTCAACAGCAGCACGGATGCAGCAACGCAGTGTTGATGGGCAGTAGTGTCAGACATCAGCAACGCAGAGGGAGATGTGGCAGAAGAGCAGTATTTCAGTTGGTTGTATTGCTAGAGCACATTCCTCGCTAAGAGGGAGTGTTGATTTGGGTAGCATCGGATGTGCTCTAAGTCTCAAAATTTGCAGGGAGGCTTAGGTAATTGTATTCCAAAGAACCCAGAAATCCACTCAGAGTGTGTTTTGTTAAAATAATTAATTATTTTTAATGGGACCCAGAGTCTAAACTTAGTAAATTAAAATAATTAAAGGGTATTAATAAAACAGAGTGTGAAACTTCTAGAGAAGACAAAGATCAAGTCAGAAGTTAATCTTAGTCATTGATTAACGATTTAATATCGGTCGTTGAAGTCTCAACGAGAAGATTATAAGGACTGGATGGATCGTTTGGAAATAACATCGGGAGAGAAAATCTAGAGATTGAAATTTTTAGTGAACAATGCTCAGAGATAAAATCGATCTAGAAGATTTTTGCAGAGAAGTAGAGATAATTGTCGACTGGAGATTTTCCTGAGCCGGGGAATACATTGCAGAGAAGATAAAGCACAGTATGAAGAGGGGCATCGTAGCAGCTACGCAGAGCCAACGGACGCAGCGCAATAGCCTTGAGGAAGTTCATGATTCAGCTGAGGATCAGTCAAATCCAGTGCCGGAGAGCCAGGGTGTGAGACCGGGAGAGGCCAGAGGATCAAATCCAGCCAGCAGAAGAGCCAGCCAGCATCAATGAAGAAGTCCCCACGCAGAGACTACGCAAATGCACTGGAGGGCTTGTCAGTTCGGGGTTTGGCCAGTTTGGGCTTCCAGTGTCATTGTGAGGTAATCTCACTAGCTCTTTGTCAGTTAGATTCACTGTGAGGATTTCCAGCACGGCATCCCAGATTTATTCAGAATTGCAGCATAATAAATAAACCATCAGCTGCTGCACCGGTTTTCCCACATTGGGTTTTTCTGGGGACATTAGTCCAAAAACAACAATGTCATGTGTCTATGATTTATTGTTGCTCAGATTTTGTTTCCGCGCTTATATTTTTCCGTAGTTAATTTGTGAAGGCTGTAGTGTATGAGTTTTCGATATTTATAGTAGAACACCGTAAATAATTTGTTCAAGGAATTAACAAATAGAAGAATTCTCATCATTTGTTGCAGTAGGATTCCAAATCTAGGAATTTTCACACCAATTGTCCTCATAAACATGATAGCATGATGAAGATGAATATAAAAAGAGGATGTTCAAGAAGAAAGGGTCAAATAAGAAGATTTTTTTCTCCAAACAAGATGACTCTAATGAAGAAGAATTCTTCATTACAAAGAAAAAATCAACTAAAAATATCTTTCTACTCAAAAGGGATAATGATGAGTCTGATGAAGAAGATGACTATGCTGGAAGCAGTGAAGTGTTCACGGCATTTATAAATGATGATGATTCCAAAAAAGAAGATGAAGGAAATGTAGATGAATTACTAATGAGTTCTATTGAAGAAAAATAAGAAATTAAAGAAGAAGGTCATTTCTCTCAAAATAGAAAAGGAAGGAAGAATTTTTGACCAACAGACTAAAAGAAAGAGAAGACATATGCAAGAAACGTGAAGCTGAAATTGTCTCTTTAAAGAAAGAATTGAATCAGGTTAATAAGATCTAGCAAAGTTCTCAAACTTTTGATACCATCCTTAATACTCAAAGACCTCAACATGATAAGACTGGAATTGGTTTCAAAGGTCAATCATCAAGTTCAAAGAAGAATGTGTTAATTTTGGGCAACTAGGTCCAAACTCCATGTTGCACTACTCATATGATGATGATTATATTTTTGTTGGATTCCTCTTTCGGAGAGGTGCAAGATTGATCTAAAGATCATCTTGTTTGGATGAGCAGAACTTATATTTTGATTTTATTTTCCACACATGTGCAAGGTCGGCCAGATTTGTAACGTAGGCTCACAAGCCCAATAGATGTGTCACACACTCTCACTAATGGATATAAATTGGAGAGAGATGAGGCTCATTTCATCATCATCTCATCACACACATTCTACTTGTGATCTAATTGGTTCATACAGCCTAGGAGAGGCTTCCTTCCTTGACACGTGTGAATCTGAACCTAAAGAAGCTGCTGAAATTTTCGAACTATTTTTAGGGCTTTCTGGACAGCATTGACCAACGTTGACTTTGGGTCAACTCTTGGATTTTGACTTCGATTTTTGCACAGAAATTTCGATCTCTTGAGGCTACATTGGAGGGCACAAAAATTGAGAAGCGTTGACTTTGACTGTTGTCTGTTCACTGCAGGATTGACTTTTGCGTTGACCATTTTGAGTTTATTTACGTTGACTTTCTAGAGTTGTCTTTGAGGGGTGTGTGTGACACTTGGAGAAAGGTTGATTTGATTGTTGGAGAAGTTGGTTAAGCCAACTCAAGGCTTTTCTGGCTAGGGCATCCTGTGACTATTGTAACAAACATTTATCTATCTATTTGCTGGACAAGGAGAATTACAAATTCTGATACATTATTTGGCTTGTCTTCTGTTGATCTATTTTTATGTTCTATCAACCTTTTACTTTCAAGTTTATGTGATTGCTAAATCTGAATTGGGCCTTAAAGAAGTTTGAAGCAAAATTGCATTTAAGCGTAGAACATACCATGGTTATCTAAATTTAACATGGTATCAGAGCTGAGGTGAAGACAAAGCCCAAGATAGTGTGAAAAGCAATCACCGAAGAAGAAGTCTTATCAAGGATCAATGGCCTCCTCAACTTACAAGGGTTTCAAGTCTGATGATAAGTTGACTGACAAGTCTGATTATCATGCATGGAAGATGTCTTTGGATTTGGTTTTGGAAGATCAAGATGTCATGGATTATGTGCAGGGGAAGATTCATGGGCCTCCATCAAATGCACAGGCTGCCACAAAGATGAAGTATAGAAAAGGGGAAATCAAAGCAAAGATGATTATCGGGGATTCAATACATAAGCACTTGGTTGCTTACATCTTCAAGCTAGGCACATCTAAAGAGATGTATGATAAGTTGGTTAGCATGTTCAAGGCCAGCAATGCTAATCAAGTTTTTTTCTTCAAGAACAAGTTGAAGAATATCAAGAAGGGAAAATATGAATCCATCAAATCATATTTTATGAGGCTCACAGAAATCAGGAATGATCCCTTTGCCATAGGAGAAGAAGTAGTTGATCGAGAGCTCGTCCTCATTGCTCTTGGAGGACTTCCATGAGACTGGTATGTATTTAATACTACGATTCTTAATAATAATGTGATTCCTGATTTTAATGAATTGCTGACGAGATGCACACAAGAGGAGACAAGAATGATGAAGAGAGACCATCCCTCTTATGGAAATGGAGGTGACAGTACTGCCTTCACCGCCCATGCAAAGAAGAAGAATCATGGTGGCACGAGAAATCAAAACCATGTAAGAGCGGGACCCAAAGGAAGAAAGGGAAGATGTTACACTTGTAACAAGACTGGTCACTATGCAAGAGAGTGCCCCAATAGAAGGGACTCTCCCAGGGATGATGACAACAACAACTTCAATGGGGAATGGCAACCAAAGGAACAACAGGTTCAAAGGAAAGAGGAAGGCTCCCTTTGATCGAAGTGGAAATGGCCAACCTTTCAAGAGGTCAAGAAATTCCAAGTACAATGAGTCCAATGTTGTTGATAATAAGAAAAATGAATATATTCTTGTATCTGCCCTCCCTGCAACATCTCCTCCCGACACCCTGGATGTCTGGTTGATCGATAGTGGTGCTTCAAGGCACCTCACTGGTTATAAAGAAGCCCTCTCTGATTTGATTGAGAATGATACTAATTTAGAAATTATCCTTGGAGACAATGCCACCTATCCCGTGAAAGGGATAGGGACTGTGACCCTTCATCTATCTCAAAGTCAAGTCCTTCACTTACAAGATGTGTTGTACGTACTTGATTTGAAGAAGAAACTTGTGTCCATTTCGGCAATGGAAGACAAAGGATTCAAGGTGGCATTTATTGATGGAAAGGTACGCATCTGGAAGAAGAACTTCAAAGAAGCTCTTACTATTGGATTTAGAGTTGATACAGTCTATCAAGTTGTTGGAAGTCCGTTGGGGGCCATATCATGTGATACAACTCTTCAAACTGAGTTATGGCACCGGAGGTTTGCACACCTTCATTACAAAGTCCTTCCTGAAGCAAGGAAGGTGGTGACAGGGATGCCCGAGTTTAAAGATGATCATGAAGGTATATGTCAGGGTTGTGCCGAGGGGAAGCATACAAGGGAACCATTCCCCTCAAGTGTCACAAAGACATCAAATATCTTGCAATTGATACATTCTGATCTATCTAGTATGATGCCCGTAACATCCTTGGGAGGATATTCCTATTACATGACTTTTATAGATGACTTCTCTCGCAAAACCTAGATATATTTCTTGAAGAAGAAGGACGAAGCATTCAAATGGTTTTGTACCTTCAAGGCCTTGGTTGAAAATCAAACAGGGAAGAAATCAAAATTTTGAGGACCGATAATGGGACCGAGTATGAGTCAAATGAATTCAATGACTTTTGCAGAGAAGCTGCATTAAGAGGGAGACCACAACTGTGTATACTCCTGAGCAAAATGGTGTTGCTAAAAGAAAGAACAGGACCACTGTGGAAGCTTCCCGTGCCATGCAATATGACCAAGGTCTTCCGAAGTTTCTATGGAGAGAAGTTGCGAACACTGTTGTGTGTGTTCAAAACAGATGCCCGCATTCCGCTTTGGACTCCAAAACTCCCGGGGAAGTCTTCTCTGGTAAGAAGCCAGATGTCTCCCACCTTAGAGTTTTTGGAAGTCCTGTTTATTTTCATGTGCCGAAAGAAAATAGAAGCAAGTTGGATGCTTCTAGGAAGAAGGGAATGTTTGTGGTCTATAGTAAAACCTCGAAGGCATATAGAATCTATGTGCCAGGTCAAAGAGAATTGGCGAAATGCCACGATGTCACCTTCGATGAAGATACTACCCTCAAGAAACTAAGGAATCTTCCTAGCTCAAAGGAAGACAAAGAAGAAGAAGAAGAAGTTGGAAGGCAAGAAGAACCGAAGGATGAACCTATGCCCGATGTTGAAAGACCAATGGATCCTATCGATCCACCTCCTTCAAATGAAAGGAGACCCTCATGGCTCAGGGACACTCTCAAAGATGTCGATAGACATATTGCCCCAAGGGGCACATTCTGTGAAAGTAAGAAGCCGAATAGGTACCAAGGGTACCTAGCAGCCATGAGTACAATTGTACAATCTGAGCCTGGATCATTTGAAGAAGTCGTAAAGCATCAAGTTTGGAAGAATGTTATGCACGAAGAATATGAATCTATCATGAAGAATGATGTCTGGGAAGTGGTCTCGAGACCGAAGGAAATATCTGTTGTCACCTCAAAATGGCTCTTCAAGATCAAGCATGGAGTCGATGGTAGTGCTGAAAAGTACAAGGCAATATTTGTTGCCCGAGGCTTCTCGCAAAAAGAAGGTGTTGGGGTCCTATAAATATAGGATTCATAATTTTGATTTGACTCTGTTAAAAATCTTGAAATATTGTACATACCTTTGCTTTCTGCAAATGTATTCTCAAATTAAAAATGAAAAGAGGGTATGTCCTAAAAGAACAATCAAAGGACAAAAAGAAACAAAAATCAAAAAAGAATATTAAATATGAACCCCATGAAAAATAGATCATGAAAGTGTTGCAAGTTCAAATGCCACTACTATTAGTTTACTTTTGCAAATAATATTGTGTGCAGCTTATTCTAAATGCCACAATCCATGAAGGTCAAACAGCTCAAACTTGATTATTCATGCTTAAATTTCATGTTGATAGATAGAGAATAAAGATCCAGCCAAACAGTATAATCGTAGCAAATCAGTAGATAATTAAAGAATAAATGAGGAGCTCAACAGTTTAATCTGAGCCCTCGGATGAAATAAGGTTAGAATTAGATAGTTTCATGTTTTAAAAAGAAAAATGGATTAGGGTTTGCAAGCTCAAATGCACCCAAATAAAGGAAAAAATGGTAGAATAAATAATGGGTAGGAAGAAAGCAGTTTGACAAGGCATGGATAAACATCATTTGGCACATTACTAATTTCCCTCCCCACAATGTGTTCCAGTACTAAATCCTTCAGGCATAAAGACTCAGAGCATTTCTCTGACTTTTGGTGAGACCGGACCCACGTCTAAATGACTGATTGACAACAAGGTATTGGATTCCACCTCATTGAAACCCTTCCCCTTCATAAAAAACCCTTTTCCCTTAACATCATTCATTTTACCCTAATAAAATCCCCTTTCCTAAAGTTTAAAACACTTCTTATCTAGGAAAAGTAAAACCCCCTTCACTAATTCCCCTTTCATACAAAAATACCCAAAAAACTCACAAAAATGTTTTTTGCCTAATTATAAGTGTTAAATGTTATGTTGGCCCCCACAATGATGAAATCTCGCTTAAAAAAACATATGTTTTACACTATACTTAGTGTATTTGGTCTTTCCGCAAATACATTTCATATTAACATTTAACTTAATGTATTAATTCCCATATATTCCTTTACCCCGTACTATATAATTCCTATATAAATATATCCCAACACATAGTTTTTATTTTAACCTATGATCTAAATTCCCCACATGTTTTATTACTATCTCCGTCAGCTATAAGATCACATATACCCACAGCTCATTTGTTAATAATGTATTAACCCTCCGCAAATCATAACCCGACTATGTATTAAACCTTAGAAATACATTTTCAACCCCCCGCCACAATAAGTTATCCCGAGCCCCACGCCTTTTGACCCAACACCTCCATCGCACAACCCGCTCCGTCGATCTCTAACCTCCAGATCTAACGGCGGAGATCACCCTTCACAACTTTCATTGCGCGATGATTAACCGACCCATAGCCTTGCGAAAAGCACAGTTTTGTATTTCCCAACTCTAACATGGCCATTTCCCATTCGATCGCATTGCCAAAAGAAATACAACTTACCACCTTTCGAAAATGCAAAAACCGCTTGGCGGTATTCCCTTACCCCGCAACTTCACCATTTAATCCCGACCGTTCACTTCATTTCACCAAATCCAACAGTGATAATCTCCCATCGCAAATTTAATAGCGTGATCGTTAAACAAATTCAAATTTGCGATAAAAGTTGTGTTGCCATTTTCTCTCCCCTCCACGTGCCAGAATTCTGTTGGATCGCATCGATCCCCCTAATTCCACTTACCATCTTTCCTCGATGCGAAAACCACCAAGTGGTATTCCTGCTCGCTGCAATAAAAACCGCCCTGATATTTGATAAACCACTTATCTGTCCATCCTGTCATGCGATAAACTACCAAAACCACCTGTCAACTGTGCGAAATGCTAAAAATCGTTTCAAAAACCCTGTATTTTAAGTTATTGAGAGCCATTGCCAACAAAATGGAACCCCGCTGCAGTTTAAACCATTTTTCACAGTCTTTTCCTATCATCAAAGCCATTAACCCTCCTTGCAGACCTCTGTTTCATTAACAATTATTTTGTTTTACAGGTTATTAGCAAAAGGAGAATTTGGATAAAACAATCTAAATACTAGTTAAAGATCTGTTTTACTCCAAGAATTCACAAGGAAATGAGTTCAAATGGTTTTCCTAAAACAAGAAGATTTCATACAATAGCGGAGCAAAATGATGAAATTTGCACAGTGAATGGTAAAAATGAAATAATAATTCACAGTGACAGTGAAAACAAAACAGTCAAAGAGTATCAAAGTTAAAGTGTATTAGATAAATATCAGAGTGAAAGTCAAAACAGAGTAACAGAGCAGTCAAGGTAAAACAGTAAAAGTAAATACAGAGGCAGTAATGGTTAAACAAAGATGAAAACGTTTTCACCAACAACAAAGAAGTTTATCCTAAGTAAAAGTAAAAACAGTTAAAAGAACAATAAGGTTAAAAGATGAAAACAGAGCAAGAAGGGACATTTTTTCAGAAATTTCCTGTTTAAGTCATAGTTTACAGAAACTATTGTGGCCAATCCAAGATGAATTTTGAAAAATTGGAGGAAGTTTATGTTCCTAAGATGTCAATCTACAAAAACCTATCTCACTTTATGCACAGGTATTACAGAATGAGAGATACATGCACATCTTCGCAGCGTATTTTTCTTAATCCTGTGCCTAAGTTTACACATCATTTGGTGTAGCCTATTGCCAATAAATCGGAACGGAATTTAGGAAACCAGTAGAGGCTTATCTCAATAGTATTTATTCACAATAACCTTCTTTACTTTACATATCTATCTCTTAACTGATATATACAAATAGTATCAATCGGACCCTAATTTTTACAATTTTTTGGAGCAAAACACAAAGGAAGGAGATACAGTTACACTAAGCCTCATCATCAACTAAGAGTTGCTATCAAATTCAAATTTATCTTCTTTGTCACCATCAATCCATAAATATAGTGCCAAAAAGATTCATTAGTTTTGAGTGTCCTTTATTTAAGTTCTATTTATGTAATACAGTTTGAAGTATTTGTAAACCAATCTTGATATTTTTTCAAGATATTATAGTTTAGAATTTGTATAAATACTTTACCATTTGAAGTATTGAGGGTGGATTAATTGCTGAATATTTTTGTATTTATACTATTCTGAACTTAAGGGTTTTTGTATCAAGTTCAAGTCAGTAGACTAGATCACAGGAAATAAAGCATCATATTACATGATTCATGTGTTGGGTCTCTGCAGTGAAGTATTTCACTTGTCATTTTGTCAGTTTTCTTATGTTTTCCATCTATTCATAAATATGTTCTAAATTTTAGGAAATCAGGAAGTGACATACTGTAATTTGTTAAAAGCACTATGTTATTGCATCGTGTTTTCATTTAAAAATGTATCTCACTTATCTATACCTGTGTGAATTCCTAACTGTTGCCTCGATCACCACTCTTACCTCCGTTTCATTCCTTATCCGGATCAAAGAACCCTTAATTGCTCTTTATCCCGATTAAAACCACTTCACAAATCAACCTTCAAAGATCTTGAGTAACTCTGCTATCTTGCCCTGAAAATATTTGCCTTTCGACCTTGATCCTGATCTGTCTGCTTGATACATTGACTCCATTTGCCCAATGGAAAACCAGATCTATTACTATCCATTTCATTAAGTGATTTTCCCACCAAACCAAATCAAAACCCCAAAACCAATTTGCCTCATATAACTAGCCTAAAATCATATATAAAAGCAAAGTTAAATCTTATAGAGAGAGCCCTCTCGGAGCCTTAGGAAGGCTAGATCCTAAAGCTTAAAAATAGGTATGTGGTTATAGGTTTTAGCAAAAGGAGAATTTGGATAAAACAATCTAAATACTAGTTAAAGATCTGTTTTACTCCAAGAATTCACAAGGAAATGAGTTCAAATGGTTTTCCTAAAACAAGAAGATTTCATACAATAGCGGAGCAAAATGATGAAATTTGCACAGTGAATGGTAAAAATGAAATAATAATTCACAGTGACAGTGAAAACAAAACAGTCAAAGAGTATCAAAGTTAAAGTGTATTAGATAAGTATCAGAGTGAAAGTCAAAACAGAGTAACAGAGCAGTCAAGGTAAAACAATAAAAGTAAATACAGAGGCAGTAATGGTTAAACAAAGATGAAAACATTTTCACCAACAACAAAGAAGTTTATCCTAAGTAAAAGTAAAAACAGTTAAAAGAACAATAAGGTTAAAAGATGAAAACAGAGCAAGAAGGGACATTTTTTCAGAAATTCCCTGTTTAAGTCATAGTTTACAGAAACTATTGTGGCCAATCCAAGATGAATTTTGAAAAATTGGAGGAAGTTTATGTTCCTAAGATGTCAATCTACAAAAACCTATCTCACTTTATGCACAGGTATTACAGAATGAGAGATACATGCACATCTTCGCAGCGTATTTTTCGAACTGTGCAAAGTTTTGTTTTACACATCATTTTGCAGAGCCTATTGTCAACAATTGGAACGGAATTTTAGGAAACTAAGAGAGGTTTATCTCAATAGCATATTTATCTACAATAACCTCTTTTACTTTTTACATATCTATCTCGAATTGATATATACAAAGGTATCACTGGACCCTAATTTTGCAGAATTTTTGGAGCAAAACACATAAAGGAAGGAGATAGTTAGTGACTTGGAAGCCTTATCATCATACAAGAGTTGCTATCAAATTCGAAATTTCTCTTCTTTGTCACCGTCAATCCATAAATATAGTGTCAAATAGATTCATTAGTTTTGAGTGACCTTCTATTAAGTTCTATTTATGTAAAACAATTTGAGATATTTGTAAACCAATCTTGATATTTTTTCAAGATATTCTAGTTTAGAATTTGTATAAATACTTCATCATTTGAAGTATTGAGTGTGGATTAATTGCTGAAGGTTTCTATAGTTATATTTTCTGAACCTAAAGGGTTTTTGTATCAAGTTCAAGTCAGCAGGCTGGATCAAAGCAATAAAGCATCATATTTCAGGATTCATGTGTTGGGCCACTCAAGTGAAGTATTTTCTCTTGTTATTTGTTAAATATTCTTATGTTTTCATTCATTCATAAATATGTTCTAAATTTTAATGTGAAATCAGGAAGTGATATATCAGAATTTGTTAAAAGCACTATGTTATTTACTGGTTTTCATTTAAATGTATTATGCTGATATCTATACCAGGGAATTCTTAACTGTTGCCTGATTTCGATTGACCCCTACCTGTTCATTCCTTATCCGATCAAAGAACCCTTAATTGCTCTTTATCCCGATTAAAACCACTTCACAAATCAGCCTTCAAAGATCTTGAGTAACTCTGTTATCTTGCCCTGAAAATATTTGCCTTTCGACCTTGATCCTGATCTATCTGCTTGATACATTGACTCCATTTGCCCAATGGAAAACCAGATCTATTACTATCCATCTCATTAAGTGATTTTCCCACCAAACCAAATCAAAACCCCAAAACCAATTTGCCTCATATAACTAGCCTAAAATCATATATAAAAGCAAAGTTAAATCTTATAGAGAGAGCCCTCTCGGAGCCTTAGGAAGGCTAGATCCTAAAGCTTAAAAATAGGTATGTGGTTACCTCGGTAAATTCTTTCTTTAACCTTCAAAAATTACTGAGAGATAACATATTGGCGACTCTGATGGGGACACTAACATTTTCTTCAGAAATATTTTACAGGTTCAGATATGATCTATGATGGTGGATAGTGATCAAACACACAAAGGTTAAAATCATCCACCTGGCGACTCCAAATCAATTTCACAATCAAGACTCCACTGAAGGAATGAACCTGAAAGAACAATATGGAAAGATCAGGCTTTTAACTTGGATTACAATCCAAGACATCATGTTCTTTCTCATTAAGAAATTTTTTCAATGTATATCGTATTTTAGAGAAGATCTTAGATTAGTTTTTAATCATTTTCCTTTAAAGATTGTAAATACTAATTCTCTTAATCCCTTCGAGCAGCCTTCTTCTGAATCTAATGTGTTGGAAATGTTATCATTGATGGCAAAGGAGAGGCAAAGAGAGCAGCATAGAAGCAGAGAGAGGCAAAGAGAGCAGCATAGAAGCAGAGATATAGCAAAAGAGGCAGCAAGCTGTAGAGAGGGTCGAGTAGTAGAGAATACAGAGACAGAGTATACAGAGAATACTGACATGCACAGTAACTGAATGCAGAGAAACGGTCACTCCAAAACAGTGGTTGTGTAGGAAACAGTGGTTGGTTGATTTCTGTGTGTATTATGTTTAAAAAGGAAGTACCAAGGTGAATGACGAGGGATCGTTTGTTAGGTCCCTATATCACTAGTATAGTCCCTTATTATTGTTAGTGTAACCCCCTTATTATTATTATTGTACCCTTGTAACCCCCATTTTGTTATTATTGTGCCCTTAAATTATTATTGTTAGGTCGGCTAGGATTACATTGTGGCCCAATAGGATTACATTATGGCCCCATGGACTCCTATATATAGAAATGAGGTTTTGTAAATTGTATCATCCAAGAATTGTTCATTTATGTAATGTATTGGAGGTTGCCCCCTCGAAGTGGCTTATTTCTAAGGCGTTTATATCTTTTTTCTTTTATTTTTGGAGCTGGTTACACAACATTTGATATCAGAGCTTTGGATTCTAGGGTTTCGCTGCTCCAAACAGGTCATCGTGGCATTTTCGCTATAACTTTTTTTCTACGAAGTTTCAGAAGCTGAAATTTTTAGGGTGCGAAACTGAAAGCCTGAGGAAGATTTTCTAAAAATTTTAGAGCTTGGTTCGCAATATTTTCGGAGATATCATCTGTGGAAGTTAGGTCTTTTTTCAAGATCCTAAACAGGTCATCGTGGCATTTTCGCTATAAATTTTTTTCTACGAAGGTTCAGAATCTGAAATTCGTATGGTGCGAAGCTGAAATCCGGAGGAAATTCGTCAAAAAATTTCAGAGCTTGGTTCGCAACATTTTTGGAGATATGATTTGTGGAAGTAGTGCTTTTTCAGGCTCCTGAATTTCATCTCAAAGAGGTGATCGTGGGAAAAGTTCAATAACTCTCTCTCTGGGCAGTGGATTTGAGTGCCGTAAAAATTGGTCGCAAGTACACAGACTGTAGTTTCTTGGATATCAATTTCGAGACAAAGGCGAAAACGGTGACACATGGCAAGTCCTGAAGTTTGCTCTGCGAACCGGTCCAAGAATTAGGTCATTGTGGGAGATTGGACACAACTTTGTCTTGAGGAATCCAAATTAAGATCAGACCTGGCATTTGAAAGAAGCCCCGAGAGGCTACTACGGGAGCCAATTTCGGATATTGAAGATTTTCAATTCACAGAGATAATTCAATTTCAATATCGAGCTCCTCAGTAAAGAATAGATAGCAGTATTGGGTTCTAAAATATGCCCTGTAAAAATAATTCAACACCCATTAAGCCTTTGGAAGGCTCTACTATGACTCATGAAGATGAAGAATTGCAACATGATCTATCAAAATTACAAGAGCAAGTGCAACAAATTTCACTCTCACAAAGAGCAACAAAAAATGAAATGGAAGTTTTGAAGAAAGGCGTGGAAGTGAAGATGGACGGTTTGAAGAAAGGCATGGGAGCTAAGATGGATGGCGTGGAAGTGAAGATGGACGGTTTGAAGAAAGGCATGGAAGCTAAGATGGATGGCATGGAGGCTGGCATGGAATCTAAGATGGATGACATGGAAGCTAAGATCGATGAGAAAATGGAAAACATGAAGAATTTTTTAAAAGCAGACATGGAAGGTTTGACAAAGTTGATACAAGAAAGGTTTCCTAATGGTGAAAAGATAGTAGAAGAACCTCATGATGAGAACAAAATAAATGTTAATTGTGATTTCATAAACTCTAATGTTGGCGGGAAGAACCACCATATTTCAAAGATGGATATGAGGAAGTTTGATGGAAAGGATCCTGTAACATGGATACTACAGATGGAGCAATATTTTGATCTCCATAACGTGCAAAACACACAAAAGGTACGCATTGCAACTTTACATTTAGAACAAAATACATTTGTATGGTATAGATGGCTTTGCTCCCGTAAAAAAATTGTCACTTGGTCAATTTTTATGGAGGAAATGATAGCACATTATGAGGATACAAAGAGAAACACCTTCTTTAGCCAATTGATAAATCTCAAGCAAAAGGGTTTAGTGGGGCAGCACATTGAGGACTTCCAAAAATTGAATATAAGGGTAACTGATATTCCAGAGGAACACAGGATTGATCTATTCATAGGTACTCTAAAGGATAACATCCAACATGAAGTTCGTGTGTTGGAACTTGATTCATTAGAGAAGGCATTCAGGTTGGCAAGAAAAGTTGAATGTAAAATTATGGCGACAAGGAAGCCTACCACTCAATTCTATAAAGAAGGAAGTGTTGCTACGCCTAGATTTCCACAACCTACAAGGTTGACACCACAACAATTGGAAGCAAAAAGAGAAAAAGGGCTTTGCTACAGTTGTGATAGAAAATACACTAAAGGTCATAAGTGTGCTGAGAAGAAATTATTTTACATAGATTGTGAAGAGGAAGAAGAAAATGAACAAGAAGAGGATATACACCAGGAACCAGCCCCAGAAGAGGAAGAAATGAATCCAACCATATCGTGTAATGCACTCGCAGGAATTACCACTCCTCAAACTCTCAAGATAAAAGGACAAATCAAGAAGAGAAAGGTAATAGTGTTGATTGATTCAGGTAGCACCCATAATTTTATTCATTGTAAGGCAGCCAAGGAATTAAATTGTTTCCTATACCCAGCACCAGAATGTCAAGTGATGGTTGCAAATGGAGGAACTATAAATTGCTCTGGAAAATGCCATAATATCAAGCTAACCATGGGGGAATATGTATTGACTAGTCCAATGCTTGCCATTCCTATGGGAGGTGTCGATGTTGTACTAGGAGTACAATGGTTACAATCTTTGGGGACGGTAGCTTTTAATTTTCAAGAACTTTTCTTGAAATTTTTTTCAGAAGGAAAGGAAGTCGAATTACGGGGTATTGAAGGGAAGCCAGGAAGGATAATAAGCTCTAATGTCATGACAAAGCTTCTAAAGAAAAAACAACGAGGCGTAATTGCACAATTATGCTCTCTAGAAGTTCCGACATCAAAATCATCTATTTCTGCAGATCTCCAACAAGTCTTGGACAATCATTCCAAAGTGTTTGAAACTCCCAAAGGACTCCCACCTATTCGTGATCATGATCATGCTATTCATTTGATTCCAGGAAGTGTTCCTCCAAACATCGGGCCTTATAGATATCCTTACTTCCAAAAGAGCGAAATTGAACGTATGATTGCAGAAATGTTAGAGGCGGGTATAATTCAACCTAGTCAAAGTTCTTTCTCTGCTCCCGTAGTATTGGTACACAAGAAGGATGGATCATGGCGAATGTGTCCGGATTATAGGGAGCTCAATAAGCTCACCATTAAAGACAAATTTCCCATTCCTGATTGATGAATTATTGGATGAATTACATGGAGCAATTTATTTTACCAAGTTGGATCTTCGTTCAGGATATCATCAAATTAGAATGAAGACTGAAGATATTCCAAAAACAACATTTCGAACTCATGAGGGTCATTATGAATTTTTGGTCATGCCTTTTAGCCTTACCAATGCACCTTATACATTTCAAGGGTTGATGAATTCCATTTTCAAACCCTTCCTTAGAAAATTTGTGCTGTATTTTTTGATGATATACTAATCTACAGCAGTCTTGGAAGGATCATGTTGAACATGTTGACAGGGTGCTCAAACTATTGCAGGAGAAACAATTATATGCAAAAACATCCAAATGCTTCTTTGGAGTACAATAGGTGGAATATCCGGGTCATATTGTATCTCACGAGGGTGTTAAGGTAGACCCTAACAAAATTAAAGCCACTAAGGAATGGAAAGAACCCACAACCATAAAGAAGTTGTGAGTATTTATCTGGTTAACATGGTATTATCGCAAGTTTGTTAAGAATTATGGGAGAATAGCAGCACCTATAACAACATTATTGAAGAAAGATGCATTTTCATGGACTCCTGAAGCAACTAAGGCCTTTAAACGTCTTAAAGAGGCAATGTGCCTAGCACCGGCCTTAGCTACGCCAGACTTCACAAAAACCTTTATTGTGGAATGTGATGCCTCAGGAAATGGAATTGGTGCAGTTTTAATGCAGGAAGGAAGACCCATTGCTTTTGAAAGTCGTCCAATCAAAGGAAAGTATTTACAGAAACCTATTTATGAGAAGGAAATGTTAGCAATACTGCATGCACTAAAGAAATGGCGAACTTACCTAATGGGAAGACACTTCAAGGTAAGAACTGATCATGATAGTCTTAAACACTTTTTGGAACAAAGAATATCTTCAGAAGAGCAAGAAAAATGGGTCACAAAGATGTTGGGTTATGACTTTGAAATAATCTACAAAAAAGGAAAGCTTAATGTTGTTGCAGATGCACTCTCAAGAAAGAATGAAGAGGTGGAAGCATTGCTTTGTGCCATTTCTATTATCCAACCAGATTGGATAACCTAAGCAAGAGATGAATGGAAGAAGGACAAAGATGTATGGACACTCATTCAAAAGTTGCAGCAAGATCCTAGTACATCTGATACATTTAGTTGGAAAAATGATTCCTTATGGTACAAAGATCGCTTATATCTTTGTAATAATTCCCATCTAAAACAAAATATTCTTCTGGAATTGCACACTTCTCCTTTAGGAGGACACTCAGGATTTTTAAAAACTTACCACAGGGTGAAGAAAGAATTTTTTTGGGATGGCCTTAAATCTCATATTCAAAAGTTTGTGGCGGAATGTTTGGTTTGCCAGCAGAATAAAGTGGAAACAATTAAGACCCCGGGACTTCTACAACCTTTATCCATTCCAAGTCAACGTTGGGAGGCGATTTCAATGGATTTTATCACAGGTTTACCTAAGTCCGAAGGAAAGAGTGTCATCATGGTGGTAGTTGATAGACTTACCAAGTATGCACACTTTTGTGCATTATCTCATCCATTTAAAGCAAGTACGGTTGCTACTACATTTATGGACAGAATTCAAAAGCTACATGGAAGCCCAAGGGTTATTGTGAGCGACAGAGATCCCATTTTTACCGGAAATTTTTGGATGGAGTTATTTTCTTGTTTGGGTACTCAATTAGCTCATAGCTCATCTTATCATCCTCAATCTGATGGTCAAACTGAGATAGTAAATAAATGTTTGGAAGGATATCTTCGTTGTTTTGTATCTGATAAACAAACACAATGGGTCAAGTGGTTACCTCTTGCCGAATGGTGGTATAACACTTCCTTCCATACTGCAGCAAAAATGACCCCATTTATGGCGCTTTATGGATATCATCCACCATCCATCACATCATCTTTAAGGGAAAATTCGAAGGTTCAAGCAGTGGAAGATCACATCGAGCATCAGCAAGAAGTTCTCCAACTCTTAAAGGATAACCCGAATTTGGCACAAAATCGAATGAAACAACAGGCAGATCAACATCGCAGCGAGAGAAGTTTTGATGTAGGAGATTGGGTATTTTTACGGCTATAACCATACAAACAAATGTCCCTCAAGCAAGCTAAGAAGGATAATAAATTATCACCAAAGTACTATGGTCCTTACAAGGTGTTGCAAAAGATTGGTTCTATGGCATACAAATTGGAGCTTCCTGCTTCTTCGCGAGTACATCCAGTTTTCCATGTTTCATGCTTAAAAAAGGTTATAGTGAAAATCTTCTAGTTCAAACAATATTTCCAGAACTTGATGAGGAAGGAAAAATCATATTGGAACCTGAAGCGGTCATGGAAACAAGAACTCGACAGCTACGGAATCGATCAATTTCAGAGTATCTCATCAAGTGGAAGAACTTACCCACCGAAGATTCTACATGGGAGGATGAGAATTTTATACAGAAGCACCCGGAGCTACTCAAGCGTTGAGGACAACACTTTTTTTGAAGGAGAGGGGCATGTTAGGTCCCTATATCACTAGTATAGTCCCTTATTATTGTTAGTGTAAACCCCTTATTGTTATTATTGTACCCTTGTAACCCCCATTTTGTTATCATTGTGCCCTTAAATTATTATTTTTAGGTCGGCTAGGATTACATTGTGGCCCACTAGGATTACATTATGGCCCCATGGACTCCTATATATAGAAATGAGGTTTTGTAAATTGTATCATCCAAGAATTGTTCATTTATGTAATGTATTGGAGGTTGCTCCCTCGAAGTGGCTTATTTCTAAGGCGTTTATATCTTTTTTCTTCTATTTTTGGAGCTGGTTACACAACATCGTTTAACCTCTATTTGTAGTTATGGAAGCAATGGCACGGTTTCATAACGAAACCTTAAATAGATGCTATGGTGTGTTTTATCTTACATGAAGCCAGAATCAAAAGAACCTGTAGTTAAGAAGCGGAGTTTAACGATAATAAAACGTTGATAGCGCGCGGTGCGGAACCTTGAGCCAAAGGACGCAGAACCTTGCATGAACAGCGAAACTGGGGGTGAAAATACCAGCAGTATCGCGTGAGTTTAGAGATGGTAAGTGGTTTCACCTTTTTGAACGCGATATGGGTCTTCATTCGACGCGTGGCTATAAGTGGTATTTGAATACCATTTATATCGCGTCATTTTGGAGGATTAACCCACGGAGGAAGAAATAACGCGATATGTGCTATATTCGTTCGATCTGGAGCAGAGGAAATCCAACGGTCGATGTATCGCACGATGGACGAAGATTAGTGGCAAGGTATGTTATAAGTTGTTGTGGGCCTAGATGCTTTGTAATATGATGCGATGGTTTGATTGGAAGCCGGAAGTTAAGAAACTGTGATAGAATCAAAGGTCATATATGTTATCGTTTGTTTTAAGTCCAAGGACAAGGGTTTTATTATAATATTACAACGGAGGCTGTAATACATGGAGCGCGATGGATAAAGGTTAACATAAGGCAATATGTTGTGGGGCCCAAAACTAATATACATAGGTCCTTGTGATTAATCAAAGTCGTGGTATAACGTCTGAAAGGTCTTTCATACGCTTTGGGGTTGATATAAACTGTATTGTGAATGCAAAGGGATACTGTGGGCCCAAGTGTAGTTACATGGAGTTCTTGAGTTTAATATATGGTCTAAAGGTAAGTTACATGCCCGTGAAGTACCACATGTAGACTTAGTTTCAGAACCAAGTCGAACGTTAATATAATATAATGGTATTGATATTATAAGACGTTGGATATTGATCCAAAGGCTTTGAAATATGTTGTGGGCCTGAACACATTAAGAGTTATATAAAATAAAAACCTTCACCAAATGAAATTTGGGGTTTGCATAATCTTCATAAAGGAAATGCCGCACATAAGGATTGAAAATTAAAGGTTTACAATGGCCCAAAATTGTAATATTCAAATGATAATTCGACATTTTTATATGAACTATATGACTGACATATAGCGGCGGACGTGACTTATTTAACTCAAAGGTTTTGTGGTAAACCTAGAAAAAGGGTTCATCTCTTTTGAAATAAACTAAAGGTCAAAGAACTTATAATATTTGAATGCGAACCTTATGAATGGAAATATAAAAGAGGCGGAGTATATGTGTAGTGTGGGAACCCATGTAAAAAGAAAAGTTCAATGCATATTTATTCCGAGAATTTTAACCAAAGCTGAAGGATATATAAAAGGAAAAGCAGCAAAGTATATATATATATGAAACAATATATATATATATATATATATATATATATATATATATATATCTGTGAACAGTGAACCATCGCATCGGAGAAAAACATAACAACGGAACATGTTAATAAAGGTTGCGATTGCGATTGCGATTGCGATAAAGAAGCGGACCCGATATGTTATAAATGGTGACTCTTATGTATTTGAGTTCCGGTTCAAAGGGCATCAAAGTGATTCCTCGCATCGGAGTAAAACAGAATAGCGGATCATTGAACCATGCAATTGCGATGGTGCGATTAAATCGCAACCGTCCAATCCCAATCAATGGCAACCATTGGATTCACAGTGATTAATCGCATCGGCAGAAATCAAATAATCAAGGCTAAAGAGGAAAAAGATATTAACGCGGTAAGTATATATATATATATGAAACAAGAGATATATATATATATATATATATATATATATATATATATATATATATACACTTTTATCAGTGAACGGTAATCCATCGCATCGGAATAAAAGGAGCAGTGGCACAATACCATTGAAATTTCCGATTGCGATCATCGCATCAGAACCATCGCAAAGGAAGCAATCGCATCGAAGCAAGGCAGCACAGCGGAATAGGTTAATGAAGTTTGCGATTGCGATCAATCGCAATCGAAAATCTCTGGAGGAGACTCATCGCATCGGAGCATAAAACAAAGTTCGGATGGTGGGCCCGAAAAAGCATTTTATATGTTAAACAGGTCTTTTATTATTATGCCGAGAGTTGATTTACGTTGTATTAAAAAGGCAGTTAAATATATGCAGGAGTTACGCAACAGCAGTGAACAGTAGAGCATACAGAGAGGAAAAAGACAGAGACCGCTGGAGAAAAGACAACACGCAGTGATCCAAAAGGCTAAATGGGTTGAGTTGGAATTCACATTGTAACTAAATGTAAATGTTTTTAATTGGTTTATATTGTTTGTGATGAACTGGCAAGTCTCCGTAGGAAACAAAACTCCACTGTAAAACTGAAAGTTGTACAAATTGTTGTAGTTTTCTGAATGAGATGGATAAAGAAGTGAGGAGGCAGAAGGCGAAGAGTCAGGGCTAGTCACTTTGAATTCCCTGTGGAATACGAACAATTATGAGGCAAACTGTATAAAGGATATCACATCGATATGCAGTGAGAGGTTAGAGAATGCAGAGTATGAAGAATTGAGGCAGAGAAGATAAGAAGAAGGAGGAGTAGAAAGAGATGCTATAAGACAGAGTTGAAGACTGGAGGACAGCACAAAAGAAGGTACAGAACAGCGCTGATATCCAAGGTAAATCAGCAAATGTTTTCTTTTGATAGAATGAAGAAGTTGGAGCTTCCCTATCAAGTTGTAGCTTGATAGATGTCAGTTGTAGCTGACTGAGGTTGGAGCCTCCTGTAGGTCGGTGTCTGCAGAAAATTGATGGGAGTTGGAGCTTCCTTGCAAATTGTAGCTTGCAGAATTGAGGTTGGAGCCTCCTGTGGGTTGGTGCCTACAGAAAATCAGTGGTGAGAGGGATTTGGAGCTTGCCTTTGCATCACAACAATAATAAGATGTGGTTTTCTCCCGTTATGGGTTTCCACTTATATATGTTGTCTCTGTGTGTGATGCCTATGTGTTGATATGGTCTAGTCAATCTGCTTAATACTTACTGCTCTCATAATAAGTCTGTTGTCACATGATCTTAATACTTGCTGCTTACATATAAAGATTGTTCACATATAAAGTTGATTATGAAACTAAGTTGTAAATAAGCTTAATGAAAAGTTTAAAAGTTCATGAATGTATTAAACTGATTCACCCCCCCCCTTCTCAGTTTAACTAAGGGTTCAACATAATGATGATCATTTTTCAATTAAGAAGCCTCAAATAATCAAGACTGATCTTACAATCCATGTACATACTCTTGTACCATATAAAGTTCCAGATAGATATAAGCCCCTTATTTTACCTCCTATACTCCATGATTTTCCTGATAACTACTACAAACATCTTCCTAGATTTGATGGAAAGAATGGTATCACTGCCCAAAAACATATTCAAGGTTTTGAGAATTATCTGGACCTATTTGAGATTGATGAAGATGATGTTAGAATCAGACTTTTTGCCCTTTCTTTGCAAAATAGAATAAAGAGTTGGTTCAAGAATCTGCCTAATGCAAACATCTTAAATTTCCAGCAGTTTGTCAAAAAATTTCTTGACAGATGGATAATTAAAGTCAATCTTTTTGTGACCATAGAAGAATATAATCAGTTAAAAAGACATCCAAATGAAACAATACAACAATTTTCTGCCAGATTTAATCAAGTTTATTATTCAATCCCAGAAAATATAATACCTCCTCATGATTCAGCTCTCTTGCATTATCCAAGTGCCTTTGATCCAGAAATAGAATTTCAGTTAAGAGAAAGAGATTCAGAAACACTTATACAAATGCAAAACATTGCAATTGATGTAGAAGTTAATCTACAAATAAGAAAGGAAAAGTTGAAAGCAGAAGGAGAGAAGAAAAACATTGCAGAGGTAAAAATCAGCCTTTTGTTAAGAAAACTAGATGAAATCATACAGAAGATCACTATGAAAGATAAATTTTTTATTCAAAATCACTATGAAGAAATAAAAGAAGTTGATAGCCATGAACAAATTCTTGCTAATTCCAATTATCATAGATCAGAAAATGGATTTACAAATCAATATGTGGAAGAGGAATCTACCGATTTAATGTGTATGTTTGATGACATTCTTTCATTTAATGATGTGCCCAACTATGATCAGTATGATGACAATTATGTTTTCCAAATTCAAGCTAACTTTACAGAGCAATCAGAAGATACTTTGGAGGATGAAGAAATGCAGTTTCAGCAGATTGAAGACAGTAATCAACTAATGCAAATCAGCTATGAGATTAAGGAAGAAAGAGTACAAAAATTAGAAATAAGTGAAGGTTCTTTACCTCTTTGTTTTGTTTCATTTCAGTTCATTAGAGACAACTTTAAAGCCATCAATAATCAGCAGTCTTTATATATTGTGATTAACAACAAAGAAGACAATGAAACTCTTAATCAGGATTCTTCAGTTTCACAATTACAGTTATCAAATTCCATTTAAACATCTGATCAAATGACACAAGAAAGTTCCATACCACTATGTTTTGAATCATTTTAGCTTTTAAAGGAAATGTGGTGTAACATCTTTAAAGAAAAGGATGAGCAACTTGTGGAAGTTTATGAAGTCCCATGGAATCCTATATGCCATAGGCCACAACAATTTTCCCAAGTTTTTCATGATCCAATAGCAGATATGTTGGATATTGAATGCATTCAAAGCCTGTCTCCATTAACTAACTATGAGTTTCAGAATCAAGATGATAAAGGTTTCAGCAGTCAAACATTACAATCAATAGGAACATCATCACAAATCTTATCTAAAAGTTTGCAGGGAGATAAAGATGAAAATAACATTTCAGTTTCATGGCATGGAGGCCATCCAGAACAGATGTACAGTTGTTTAGATCAGTTAAACATTAGTGTATATATCTTGGAAGATCCTTTTGAAAAGTTTCTAGAGTCAACAAAGGAAATCAAGTATTTCCTTATCCTCTCATTTGTTGACAAGTTTCTAATAGGTTGCAGAATTACAGTTTTGATAATCAACAAGAAAATGAAGCAAAATCTATCAAAGTACATAATGCTTGAATGGTTGCATTGGCTATTTCAATTTACCTAACCAGCAGTTGGACAGCTGATTAAAGTAAGTAGGTAGGATTTCAGCTTATTTCAGTTTTCAGTTTTCAGCTAGTTTTAAAATAATTCATTAAGATTTGAAGCCAAGGAAAAGGCCCTAAGACATTAATGATTTAGTAATTTGGTTTGAAAGTTGCAGCACCTTTTAGTTTCAGATCAGATTTCAGTTTGAAGAAAAAGGTGTAAATTCAGTTCAAGAGTTTTCAGTCGCAACATATGTATGTTTGGGATTGGCCCAATGGATCAGGCTACTAGTCAACGGTGTTCTTGACATCTCACAAGGAAATGCCATCCCCATGTGAAGCTGCTATTAAGGTCCTATAAATACAGGATTCATAATTTTGATTTGACTCTGTTAAAAATCTTGAAATATTGTACATACCTTTGCTTTCTGCAAATGTATCCTCAAATTAAAAATGAAAAGAGAGTATGTCCTAAAAGAACAATCAAAGAACAAAAAGAAACAAAGATCAAAAATTAATATTAAATATGAACCCCATCAAAAATAGATCATGAAAGTGTTGCAAGTTCAAATGCCACTACTATTAGTTTACTTTTGCAAATAAGATTGTGTGCAGCTTGTTATAAATGCCACAATCCATGAGGGTTAAACAACTTAAACTTGACCTCTCATGCTTTAAATTTCATGTTGTTAGATAGAGAATAAAGATCTAGCCAAACAGTATAATCTTGGCAAATCAGTAGATAATTAGAGAATAAATGAGGAGCTTGTTGGGATCCTGTGATTTGGCTGATTGGCAAACCAAATGACAAGGCAACATATAAACCAGTGTTTAGAGCTCTAGGATCTAGCCCTCCTAGTCTCAGAGAGGTATCTCTCAATTGTTTGCAAAGATATGACTTGTTTGCTTGTAAAAAGTTGATTTTAGGCTAGTTATTAAGCATGAATTTGTTTGATTGTTTTATGGGACATGATGATCTAGGCAGCTTAGATAGAAAAGGGAAATCTCTAAGTCATTGGGCAATGGAGTCAAGAAGAATTTTGTAACAAGTTTGTAGATGAATCAGGGATATCAAAGGGCAAATCTAACTTGGCCAGTGGATCTTGGGTTTGGTGGATGAAATGAAATGGACATAAAGGATTTAGAAGGAGAAGTAGCACTTCTCAACAAAGGGACTTAAAACATCATTTGAACATGAAGAGGCATTCCATAGACAGGGTTAACCATAAATTCTAGAAACCACACTTCAGCAAATAACAAATATCAAGACAAACTTTTCAAATGAAACCTAGGAGTCGAGGAATGCTCTATTTCATCCAAAGATTTCACTTTCAAGTAGAAAACATTTAAGATTCACAAATAACTGCATTCACAGAAGAGGGAACTCCTAGACATCTAAGACTGCAATTATAAAGACCTTCAAAATAATTATCTCAGCAAGAACAAAGGGTATGATCAAAACAAACCTCTTTGACAGACTATAAACAATGGTACTTTAAAGGGAGACTTCAGAACCAGTTTTCAAGAGACAGCAAGTAAGCAAGGAAAACCATAACCCATTCTTGAGACCAATTGTTTGAAATATTTCTGAAATAAAAAAGCATAAGGGTTCAAGAGAGCAATTAAGAATTCTCTAGAATGCCTCAGCAGAGGAAAACATAAAACAGTGAAGAGTAAACAGGTCTAAAGTACTTCTAGGAGACATTTCTTCGCCTAAACTTTTTACTCTACTGTAGTACGAAATGATGAAACAGAATGGAAAACAGGAAAAACCTTAACACATTAGAATACTTCACCAACAGCCAAGCTCAGAGATCCAATGACAGAGCTTTCTCCATCAACAAACAGGTCAAAACATCCATAGGTTCCAGAGCATCAAATTTCTTTCAACTTCAGCAGATCTATGTATTACTTCAAAAGAGTCATCAAATGCCCACTTTACAATGAGTTCCAATGCAGTATTTATGCTACAAATGAAGAGGTGGAACTGATCTAGGGTTCAAGGGTTATTAATTACAAAGTAAATGCATTCCTGACCTTGAAAAACCATGCAAGGCATAAGGTAGAAATATGTTCAACTACTTCTCTGTTTTAATAACTCTGTATTAACTTCTGATAGAAAGATAGGAGAAAAGATTGACTTTCAAGGCTTATTCTTATCTTTACAATAACTGTCCTGACACATTAAAATATCTTATTTAGTGTAATAACTGTCAATTTTCTATTTGAGATAGAAGGTAGGCTATAGGTCGCAATTAGATCTTTTGGAGAAATAACTGCCTCGTGTTGATGTATTCAAGGCCTGTTCTGGCCTAAGTTTCCTTCATTTCATCAATTAACTGTGTTTAGGCCTGATGATGCTTTAGGCCTGCATAATCCATTATGTTGTCTTTATTGACTGTGCTAACTGATTTAGCTTTAATTATCTGTCTTTAAACTGCGCTTTAACCATTAATCTGCAGGATTAAGTCCTTTGATCTTCAGGTTTTGACTTTTAATCCTTTATCTTTAAATCTCTGATACTCTTTACTAATCTTCACTGTTCCTTTCGTTTTGATGTGTGCAAGGGTTTCCTTTCATCGAATTTATGACCATGAATCATCAATTAGACCCCTCGGAATTAAATACCCCATCCCCTTTTGTTTCAGGCCCTCAGATCGTCATCCTGAGGCCTCAATCTTTATCTTGACTGTGGGATGGCCCCTTGGGCTTGGGGCACCATTAAACCTACACATAAACATTTAAAAACATTATAAAAACCTGCATGGTGGGTTAAAACTGCTTCAAAGGCGATGGCGAAGGTGGAAGAGCAACCGTAGAGGAGATGAATGCGCAGAAAGGATTTCATGGCAAAACAATAAGAAACCAGGGTTTCAAATTTGATTTGGGCGCGGAAATGGTGAGGTGGTATTGTGGAAAACCAGGGATGGCTTTCGCGCAATATTGAGGTGGTAAACGGTTTTGAGCTGGGCGGACGCAATACATGTTGGAGGATGACGCGTGTCCCACCAAAAACCGCCTATTTCGCGCTCAAGGTGCACAGAGGGGGAGGAGGAGCCAAGTGAACGCGAAACGGGATCTGGGCCGTTAGATCCGGGAGCTGCAGATCTAAGGTTGAGAATGAACGTGGTGGGATGTGAGTAGCACGACGAGAGGAGATGGTGGGGCCGCGTTGACGTAAGCCTATTTTGTCGTGGAGCGAAAATTTCAACTCGCGGAGTGAAATTAGCTTGGGTGGAGTGAAAATGGTAGGATCAATGGGAATCGTTGGATTGGAGAAACGGACGGCTGAGATTAACTGCGGGGGGACTAGGGGTATGGAAGGATCTCGCCGAAGGGTGCCTCCGTAGTGAATGGGAGAATGTGGGCTATTGGATCGGGAAGTGATCAACGATGGAGATGGACTGCGGGGGGACCGGGGAGTACGGACCACCCTGGACGGGTGCCCCCGCAGTGAACCTGTGCCGTCCGATCTGGGAGAGATCGACGGTGGAGATTTCATCGCAATTTTGCGCAAATCGCAAAAGATCAAGAGGGTCAGCAGAAATGCAAGAGTGCGCTGGCCGTTGGATCTGAAAGATCAACGGTCCAGATTATATCACAGACGCGCTAAAAGAATGAATGGGGCAGAGGGAAAGCAGAGAAGCGAAGGAGCGATGGCCATTGGATCTGGAGAGGCCAAATCAACGGTTAGGATTTCATCGCGGGAGAAAATGAGAATGGAGCAAAGGAAGGCTCAACCGTCGTTAGATCAAAAGGATCAATAGCCAGGATTATATCGGGGGGAAACAAAATTGGGGGGGGGGGCGAAGTATTTATCGGGCGGAGTTTGGATCTGCGAGATAGCGCGAGCCGTCGGATCTGAAACGAGATCAACAGCTCAGATCTATTCGGGAGATCAACCATCGACGAGAAAATAGAAAAGGGGATCGGAACCCGAGAAAGAGCGAGTGCGATGGCGCGATGCGATGAAGACCGTCGGATCGGAAATAAAATCAACGGTGGAGATTTTAAATCGGGAAATCACATCGGCGGGGGGAAAAAGAAGTTTGGGGAGTGGAAACGGGAAATGTCGATGTGCAATGGCCGATGGGCTAGTCGCAAGGCATAGTTTTATAGCGGAAAAGGGGTTAGGGCCTAAGCCAAAAAGCGCTTAAGGCCCTTTTTATGAAAAAGACGGAAAAAAAGGCCGAAAAAGTGGGTTTTTGAGCCTTTTTGAGGTTCCGATACAGGAAATAGGGGTTTTAAACTTTGTAAAAGAGATTTACAAGGTTTAAGAGGGAATTTTTTTAGAGAATGGAGGATAAGGTAAAAGGAAAAATGGGTTTTTAAAGGGGGAAGAAAGAACACTTGTGGTGAAGGAGAAAGTGAATGAAATGAGGGGTTTGGAACAGTTTTCTTTTGAACCAGCAGGGTTATTTTGAAGCTTTGAGTGAAGTTTTTTATGAGAAACTGATAGACTTAGGATAATTAAGTCTATGAGATTTCTAGACCTCACAATATTTCTGCAAATTTTGTTTCTAGAAATCTGAGCTTTTCAACTTACTCATCTTTGGATAGGATCAAAATTATAGATGATTAACAGTGGCTCCACTTGGGGAGGACAGCTGTCTTTCTAGGTGTCCAGAACCTCAGATTATCAATCTCCTGGTTTTAGCAGACCAGTGCCTTATCCATTGGGCAGAATTTCTTTGTTCTCTTGCTGATTTTCTTTGTATTTCTTCAATGACCTGCAGCATGAAAACACTTTAAGACGGCGCCTCTACCTACCCAATCCTACTTGTTCTAGCATTTTTCTTCTTTTGAGTGCACTTGAACTAGCAAACTCCTTTGACATTTTATTCTTTTATTGAAAGCAAAAACTAATCTATTGCTACTCTTATTTCTTCCATGAGTTCAGATTAAACAGTTGAACTCATTGTTTCTCTACCTAAGCTACTATCTGTCAGGATTAAGCTGTCTGACAGATCTTATTCTCTATTTTCTAAAACAGAAATTTAAATACATACAAACCAGAATTAAGCTATCTGATTTGTTATAAGACTATGGCATAAAAACAAGCTACACAGACTAAAATTTATAGAAATTTAAAACAAAATTGTGAAGGCTTAAGATCTGAAAATTATGAACCTCCTTCATTCTTCTTATGACTCAGATTTTGATTTGCTTTGAGTCGTCCCTTTTCTTTTATGTCTTGGTTCAGATTTTGAGCATGTTTGAACCATTTTCCTCTTATCTTTGGCTCAAGTTTTGGTCTGATTAGAGCCATTTCTTTCTATCCTAATCTATTCTACTGATAAGCCAAGATTGAACAGTTTGGCCAATCTTCTTCTCTAACCTATCAGCAGTAAATTGAAATTTATCTAGTCATGATTAGGCTGTATGACTAATAATAGTGTTCCTTTAAAGTAGTGGCATTTAAGTTTGCACACTTTCAGAGTTTCTCTTTTTGGCTATGGGGTTGTACCTTTCTTCTTTTCACCTGCTCTCTTTTCTTTTTTCTATTGTTTTTGTGTTTTTCTTTTTTAAATTGAAAAGCAATGTTTTATACAGCGAAAAATTAAAGCTTTGAAATTTACGACTCTTGGCAAAAATAGTGCTTGAGCATCCTGCCATTGACAGGACCTCCAAATAGATCTTCTCCATTCAACTCTTGCAGAAAGAATTTATTATGACCCCTTATAGAATGAATGATGTAGGGCACTTTCCACAAATTCTCAAATTTGTCATGTTTTCCCTTTTCTTCCCTTTTAGAATCCCACTTTAGAACAACATTCCCAACTTGGAAATCATTTGCTTTAGTCCTTTTGTCAAATAATTTCTTGATGCTTTCTTGGACTGTTTGTGTTCTCTTGTGCACTTCCTCTCTGGACTGCTATAAATGAATGGTCTGATTAATCCTCCTCTGCATATCATTTTCCTCATATTGTACTTCTTGAAGGAGTTTCATGACTGGAACTCCTAGTGAGGTTGGGAAGCTTGCATCCATGCCATAAACTAGCTGATAGCGGGACATATTTATTGACTTTTTGGTGGTTAATCTATCAGCCCATAAAGCATGAATAAGCTTACTATGCCATGATTTTTTTATTCTGTTCCAACAGTTCTTTGATAATATTGACAAGGCTTTTGTTGGAGGATTCAGCTAATCCATTTCCTTGAGGATAGTAGGCAGTGGAATGACCCAAGGTGATATGGTATTTACGGCAGAAGTCCACCATTCTTTTAGACTTGAAAGCAGCAGCATTATCTGTGATAATTTTTCTAGGACAACCAAATCTGGATAGTATGTTGATTTCAAGGAATTTGATAATGACAGAGTCAGTAGCATTCCTAGAAGGTATGGCTTCTATCCACTTGGTAAAATAATCAGTGGCAGTGAGGATCCACTTATGTTGGGCTGAAAAATATGGGTGGATTTTCCCAGTGAAGTCCAATTCCCATTGTTGAAAGGGAGCCTCAACACTGATGGGATGTAAAGGTAAAGGAAGGAGTTTCCTCTTGCCATCAAAAATTTGACACTTATGGCAAGACATGACAAGTTTCTGAGTGTCCAGGAAAAGGGTGGGCCAATAGTAACCAAATCTGAGGATTTTATTTGTTGTAGTCTTCCAGTAAAGATGTCCTCCACATTCTCCCTCATGCAGCTCATGCATGATTTTTCCTGCATCAATCTCAAGCAAACATTTAAGCAATATTCCAACCGCATTCTTCCAATATAAAACCCCATCTAATATGCAATAATTTAAAGCCTTCTGTTTCAAGAATCTAGCTTTAGTTTTAGACAGAGAGGGAGGGGTATTCAGATAAAGCAGCACATATATGATATCAGCATACCAGGGTGAATTCACAAAAGTTTCTTCAATAAATGGAGCTGTAAATTCTTTTGTTTCTTCTAAGACATCAACCATATTCATATCTAGTGCTTGGAAGTTTGACTCAGCCATTAGTTTTGCTAATCCCTGCCCTTTGACTAGTTTGATAGGCCTGATTTCTAAGTCATATTCTAAAATAACAGCAATCCATTTTCCCCTTTTACCATCAGGGTCTTGACTTAGAATATCCTTGACAACTGTGTGTGAGACAAAAGCAATGATATGAGAATGCAAAATATAAACTCTGAAATCTTTCAATGCTTTTACTAAGGCTAAAGCTTGTTTCTCCATGATGTTATACTTGAGTGGAGCATCTCTTAAGGCCCTACTAAAAAAGGATATTGGTCGTTCTTGCCCCATGTTATTCTTTTGCAGTAATACTGCAACTATTGTATGTTTAGATACAAAATAAAAGATATAAAAAACTTTGGTGAAATCAGGACTAATAAGAACTGGCGTTTGGGTTAGAGCTTGTTTTACCAGTTCAAATGATTGTTTGGGTTGTATTGTCCATTTAACACCTATCTCTTTCTTTAGCATGCTTGTGATATTTCTCAATAGCTCAGCAAGGTTGGGGATGAACCTCCTTAAAAAATTTATCTTCCCAATGAAATATTGTAATTCTTTGAGGCTTCTAGGATGGCTGATCTTCAATATGCCATCAATCCTTTTAGGGTCTACTTTGATTTCCCTCTTCAGAAATTATGTGGCCAAGAAGCTTTCCTTCCTGGAGACCAAAGAGTGTCTTTTTGGGATTCAAAGATAAGCCATATCTCCTACATTTCTCAAAAAAAATTCTTAAATGAATCAAGTGTTCTTCATCAGTTTTAGAGAAAACAGTAATGTCATCAAGGTAGATGATTATAAAATAGCCTATGTCTTCTGAGAAGGCTATGTCCATGGCCCTTTAGAAGGTGGCTCCTGCATTCATTAAACCAAATGGCATTTTGACATACATGAATGTACCCCAAGGTGTGGTAAAAGCAGTTTTATGTTGATCACTTTGGAGTACTAAAACCTAATTGTAACCTGAGAACCCATCCAACAGTGAAATTCTTTTAGACCTAACCGCCCTTTGAAGGATATGATCCATTTTTGGCAAGGGATAGTTATCTTTAAGGGAGGCTCTATTTAGATTTCTGAAATCAATGCAGAGTCTGATTTCCCCAGTCTTTTTCCTGACAGATACTAAGTTGGAAACCCATTGTGAATATCTGAGGGGAACTATGATCCCAACATCATACATTTTCTTGATTTCTTTCTCGACTAAAGGCAATAAAACAGGGTTTATCCTTTTGAGTTTTTGTTTAAAAGGTTTCTGATTTTCCTTGAGAGGAATTTTGTGTTGAATGATGCTGGTGTCATATGATTTTAGATCCTTGTATCCCCATGCAAACACATCTCTAAACTCTTTGAAAAGTTCTATGTATTGCAGCTTAATATGAGATGGGAGAGTGCTGGATAGCTTGATCATTTTGGGTTCTGCTAGGCTGCCTATGTTATGTTCTTCTACATTTGTTTGTGTAGGCTCCATTCGTGGCTCTTTGGCTACATCATTAAAATCAAAAAGCTGCACTAATGGTGTAAGACCTCTTGGAATTGTATCATTTTTACATTGTAAAACTTCCAAGTCTTTTTGGTTTATATTATCAACTATTTCTGCTCTAAAAGGATGTTCAAAATGGTTTATATCAGCAGAAAATGATAGCTTTGTTTCAGGGATTTGCTCTTCATTTAAACAGTTTTCCTCATGGCTTGAAGTAGGTGTTGGTATGGCAAAGTCATTTTTTGATTGCAGAAAATCGTCTATGTGTTTGTCTCCTTCAAACACTTGCCAATGATCTTCATTGTTAGGTATTACAGGCCTGCTTTTTACCGTTATATTGAATTGTTCATTTGTCTGTGGTATTTGGCAATTACTAGCAGCAAAGGCAAGTTCATTTGCTAAATGATTTTGAGCTCTTGGGATGAAAATGAGTTCATATTTTTCAAAGGTTTTTAAAAGATCAAGGGCAGCATTTCTATACTCTCTGAGTTTTGGTTTTTTAGTTGAATATCCCCCTCTAATCTGTCTGATAATTAGCTCAGAATCCCCTTGGACTGATATTCTTTTGGCTCATAAATCTTTGAGTAAGTGTAGGCCAATAAGGAGGGCTTCATATTCAGCAATGTTATTTGTGCATGGAAAATCCAGTTTATAGGAAAATCCTTTGTTTGTGTTATGTATCCATACACCAACCCCTGAACTTAATTTGCTACAAGAGCCATCAAAGTTTATTTTCCAAGGTATTTCAATCTCATTTTCTTTTTCTTTCTGCTGTTTAAGGCTGCTAAAGTCTGAACTGTTTTGAGCTTGAATTGAGGACAGATTTGACTGTTCTGGTGGACTAAATTCTTCTTTGTTTTCATTTTCTTGTTGATTGATTTCATCTTCATTGTATAAGATAAAGGAATCCAAATTTGAATGGATGGAGTAGATAGGAGAATTGTTTGGCCTATCTATATTGCTCACCATGTATTTCACGTGGGATTCCCTGTATAATCTTCTAGTTTGGTTGAACACTGGTATGGTGGCATAAGACATGTCCATTTGAAGGCTCCCCTGTAGTTTGGCTCCCCATGATCTAGATAACAGCATGCCATACTTAGGGGGAATGTCAGCTACCACTATGTCATTACTAGACTCTTAGCAGGAATCTGAGACAAGTTAATACATAAATCCTTGATTAAACCCAAGCATTTGACTCTACTCGAATCAAAAGAATACAGGTCCTTATATGGTTTAGTAATTTACAAGCCTAAGTTTTCCATTACTACTTTGGGCATGAGGTTATGTGAAGCTCCAAAGTCTAACATGGCATCGTGCAAGATCTTATCATGTGTATTTAAGCTGACATAGAAGGGAGGGACAGCCCCTTCTTGGTATTTTCCTTCAACTTCAGGACCAAATAATAATTCTGGTTTGTCACCTATCAAGTTTAAAGTATCAGTGTCACTGTCTATATTCAAAGCTTTCAAAACTTGATTTTTATATACATCCTGACTTACTAGTTCAGCTAAGGGTATGGTGATTTTGATCTTGGCAATCTCCCCTTCAAGGCTGAAAGGAACTATTGTTCTTGACATATTTACATCTGTTTTGTCATTTACAACTCTTTCAGCAATTCTGATTTGTTGAACTTTATTTAGACTGCTATTTGGGATAGATTTGTTAGGGCCACTAGCAGAAGTACTAGGGCAGCTTTGTTCAACACTTTGCTGACCATTTTTATCTTTATTTAAATCAGTTTTCTTTGTCATAGTGTTAGTGTTACTGGCTGTCTTTTTAGGCTGATTTTCTGAAGTTTTCTTAACAGCAGTACTAGTGTTTTTGTCATTGAAAATCTTCGGGCTCTCTTTGCTTCTAAGATTATATTGTTTGTGTACCTCCAGGATTACATTTTCAAACCCCAATCTGTAATCTTCAGAATCTTCATTATTGTATTCAGTTTGTCCTGAGGAAAAGAAACCTTGTCCTTCTTCAGCGAGGAAGACATCATCCCCACTGTCAGATCCTATCAAGTTTACATGTCCTTCTTCCAATCTTTCAATCTCCCTTTCTTCTTTTTGATCGACATAGTTTTATTGAAAGGAAGGCCTAATTTGTTGGTCATTGTCTCTTTGCCTATCTTGATTAGGATCTCTTTCTGGGATTTGGATTTCTATTTCTGTTTTGGGGGTTGGTTTGATTTTCTCTAGATTGAGTTTTTTCATATATGCTCATCATTTCCATCATCGTCTCCATCATCCTTTCCATTTTTGAATTAGATGTGGAAGGTGCAGCTTCATCCCTAAATGATACTTTCTTTTCGTTCCTCATCCTAGCTCTTTTCTCCATCAGATTTGCTTTTACACTAAGAGCTCCCTTCTGCATGTCTTCTAAAGTTAAGGGATCCCTTTTTCTTAGCTGATAGGCCATCTCGGGATTAAATCCTTCAGGGAATTTGGCCAAAGTTGAGCCTTGTGGAGGTTTCAAATCTGGGGGTAATGCGTTATAAACACTATTGAATCTAGTGCAATAGTTTTGAACACTTTCCCCAGTGTTTCTCTTGAGATTGTTGTAATCTGAAAGTATTTGGAGAGGGTTTTTCCTGATTTCCCACTTGTTTATGAATAATTAATGGAAAGCTTAGAGGTCATTAATACAATTAGGGGTTAAGCTTTTGAACCATTTTCTTGCTTCTCCCCCTAAACTTTGAGCAAACAATCTAAGTTTAACGGTTTCATCATCTATATCATTTCTATCAAAATAGTCATTCATCTTGTCCACATGTTGTAAAGCAGTAGTAGAACTACTGGCACCATATAATGGAATCTTGGACTGATAGTCCTGTGGCAAATTGACTAAAGGTAAGGAAGGACTAGAGGAGCATACCATGTTGCCATGATAGGAAATAATGGGGGATTTACAAGAGGTGGATTTACAAGAGGGAAAGAGGGTTGAGTTGGAGTGTTTTGAACAGTGTATGTGTGTACAAGAGTGGAAGAAACACTTGGGCCAGCACACTGATGATGAACAGATTTGTTATGGAAGGAGCTGAAATGATGAAGAAGTTGAGAATCAGGTGGAGTAGAAGGTGAAGCTTCTCTACTAAAGCTCTATTGCAAATCTGTAGTTTCAAAGTCATCTTGGTGTAAATCACTTTGAGACTTATTTCTGAATAGGTTCTTTGTGTAAGGTAAGTCAAAGTGAGGATCTTTCAAGACTGTAAGATTTTCAGGGACAGATCTTATTCTTGGGATGGTCTTATCAGTAGTTGGTTTTCCTGATCTAGAAGTTTGCCACAAAATCCTTTCTAGATTGTCAACTATGGTAGGGGGATTAGGATCTGGATGGGATCTAGTGTTAACCCTATGTGAAGCCAGATTTCAGTTTCCAAAATTTTTAGAGAGGGTGAGGTTTTTAGGACTGTTTTTCAAGATTTTTCCTCTCACAGTGATTTCTATAATAAGGAACTAGGTTTCTAAACTTTTTCAGGGCCGGTTAACACAGTCCTAAGGAAATCTGGAGTACTAGTGAGGTAATAGGCCTACTGGGGCTAGTGGAGTTGCCAGGTGGAAATTTTTAGCTTTTTTGAAGGTAAAATGTTTTATGGTCCACCACCAATGGTTTATTTGAAAACCAATCTGAAATGTTTTGGATTTTTCTGAGTTTTTGTAGTTCTATGGTTGTGAGAGTGTCCTATACCTAATTCAACACTTAGCTAAGGTGGTGAAACAAACAGAGTCTACTCTATGGCTTACTAGCTAATTTCTTCAAGGTTTGATAAGGGTCTCTTAGAATCCTAAGGGTTACTTAGATTGCCACTGATTCAGACAGATCCTATCATGATTACCATTATGCTAGTAGTGCTTGAAGAAAGCTATAGTTCACTTGAATGGATACTTAGTGACTTGTTTAGGGACTTTTACTCAAAAAGGTCCCACCGTGATCACCAGAATGTTGGGATCGTGTGATTTGGCTGATTGGCAAACCAAAAGACAAGGCAACATATAAACCAGTCTTTAGAGCTCTAGGATCTAGCCCTCCTAGTCTCAGAGAGGGATCTCTCAATTGTTTGCAAAGATATAACTTGTTTGCTTGTAAAAGGTTGATTTTAGGCTAGTTATTAAGCATGATTTTGTTTGACTGTTTGATGGGACATGATGATCTAGGCAGCTTAGATAAAAAAGGGAAATCTCTAAGTCATTAGGCAATGGAGTCAAGAAGACGTTTGTAACAAGTTTGTAGATGAATCAGGGATATCAAAGGGAAAATCTAACTTGGCCAGTGGATCTTGGATTTGGTGGATGAAATGAGATGGACATTAAGGATTTAGAAGGAGAAGTAGCACTTCTCAACAAAGGGACTTAAAACATCATTTGAACATGAAGAGGCATTCCATAGACAGGGCTAACCATAAATTCTAGAAACCACACTTCAGCAAATAACAAATATCAAGACAAACTTTTCAAATGAAACCTAGGAGTCAAGGAACGCTCTATTTCATCCAAAGATTTCACTTTCAAGGATTAGAAAACATTTAAGATTCACAAATAACTGCATTCATAGAAGAGGGAACTCCTAGACATCTAAGACTGCAATTATAAAGACCTTCAAAATAATTATCTCGGCAAGAATAAAGGGTATGATCAAAACAAACCTCTTTGACAGACTATAAACAATGGTACTTTAAAGGGAGACTTCAGAAACAGTTTTCAAGAGGCAGCAAGCAGGGAAAACCATAAACCATTCTTGAGACCAATTGTTTGAACTATTTCTGAAATAAACAAGCATAAGGGTTCAAGAGAGCAATTAAGAATTCTCTAGAATGCCTCAGCAGAGGAAAACATATAACAGTGAAGAGTAAACAGGTCTAAGGTGCTTCTAGGAGACATTTCTTAGCCTAAACTTTTTACTCTACTGTAGTACGAAATGATGAAACAGAATGGAAAACAGGAAAAACATTAACAAATTAGAATACTTCACCAACAGCCAAGCTCGGAGATCCAATGACAGAGATTTCTCCATCAACAAACAGGTCAAAACATCCACAGGTTCCAGAGCATCAAATTTCTTTCAACTTCAACAGATCTATGTATTACTTCAAAAGAGTCATCAAATGCCCACTTTACAATGAGTTCCAATGCAGTATTTATGCTGCAAATGAGGAGGTGGAACTGATCAAGGGTTCAAGGGTTGTTAATTACAGAGTAAATGCATTCCTGACTTTGAAAAACCATGCAAGGCATAAGGTAGGAATATGTTCAACTACTTCTCTGTTTTAATAACTCTGTATTAACTTCTGATAGAAAGATAGGAGAAAAGATTGACTTTCAAGGCTTATTCTTATCTTTACAATAACTATCCTGACACATTAAAATATCTTATTTAGTGTAATAACTGTCAATTTGCCCTTTGAGATAGAAGGTAGGCTATAGGTGGCAATTGGATCTTTTGGAAAAATAACTGCCTCCTGTTGATGTATTCGAGGCCTGTTCTGGCCTAAGTTTCCTTCATTTCATCAATTAACTGTGTTTAGGCCTGATGATGCTTTAGGCCTGCATAATCCATTATGTTGTCTTTATTGACTGTGCTGACTGATATAGCTTTAATTATCTGTCTTTAAACTGCGCTTTAACCATTAATCTACAGGATTAAGTCCTTTGATCTTCAGAATTTGACTTTTAATCCTTTATCTTTAGATCTCTGATACTCTTTACTAATCTTCACTGTTCCTTTCGTTTTGCTATGTGCAGGGATTTCCTTTGATCGAATTTATGACCATGAATCATCAATTAGACCCCTCGGAATTAAATACCCCATCCCCTTTTGTTTCAGGCCCTCGGATCGTCATCCTGAGGCCTCAATCTTTATCTTGACTATGGGATGGCCCCTTGGGCTTGGGGCGCCATTAAACCTGCACATAAACATTTAAAAACATTATAAAAACCTACGTGGTGGGTTAAAACTGGTTCAGAGGCGATGGCGAAGGTGGAAGAGCAACCGGAGAGGAGATGAATGCGCAAAAAGGATTTCATGGCAAAACAATAAGAAACCAGGGTTTCAAATTTGATTTGGGCACAGAAATGGTGAGGTGGTATTGTGGAAAACCAGGGATGGTTTTTGCGCAGGATTGAGGTGGTAAATGGTATTGAGCTGGGCGGACGCGATACATGTTGGAGGTTGACGCGTGTCCCACCAAAAACCGCCTATTTCACGCTCAAGGTGCACAGAGGGGGAGGAGGAGCAAAGTGAACGCGAAACGGGATCTGGGCCATTAGATCTGGGAGCTGCAGATCTAAGGTTGAGAATGAATGCGGTGGGATGTGAGTAGCACGATGAGAGGAGATGGTAGAGTCGGGCTGACGTAAGCCTATTTTGTCGTGGAGCGAAAAGTTCAATGCGCGAAGTGAAATTTGCTTGGGTGGAGTGAAAATGGTAGGATCAATGGGAGCCATTGGATTGGAGAAACGGACGACTAAGATTAACTGCGGGGGGACTGGGGGTACGGAAGCATCTCGTCGGCGGGTGCCCCTGCAGTGAATGGGAGAATGTGGGCCGTTGGATCGAGACGTGATCAACGGTGGAGATGGACTGCTGGGGAACTGGGGAGTACGGACCACCCTGGACAGGTTCCCCCGTAGTGAACCTGCGCCGTCCGATCTGGGAGAGATCGACGGTGGAGATTTCATCGCAATTTCGCACAAATCGCAAGTGATCGAGAGGGTCAGAAAAAATGCAAGAGTGCGCTGGCCGTTGGATCTCAAAGATCAACAATCCAGATTATATTGCAAACGCACTAAAAGAATGAATGGGGCGGAGGGAAAGCAAAGAAGCGAAGGAGCGATGGCCGTTGGATCTGGAGGGGCCAGATCAACGGTCAGGATCTCATCGCGGGAGAAAATGAGAATGGAGCAGAGGAAGGCCCAACCGCCATTAGATCAAAAGGATCAACGGCCAAGATTATATCGGGGGGAAACATAATCGGGGGGGCAAATTATTTATCGGGCGGAGTTTGGATCTGCGAGATAGCGCGAGCCGTCGAATCTGAAACAAGATCAACAACTGAGATATGTTCGGGGGATCGACCATCGACGAGAAAATAGAAAAGGGGATCGAAACCCGGGAAAGAGCGATTGCGATGGCACGATGCAATGAAGACCGTCGGATCGGAAATAAAATCAACGGTGGAGATTTTAAATTGGGAAATCGCATCAGCGAGGGGAAAAAGAAGTTTGGGGAGTGGAAACGGGAAATGTCGATGTGCGATGGCCAATGGGCTTAGCACTTAGTCGCAAGGCATAGTTTTATGGCAGAAAAGGGATTAGGGCCTAAGCCAAAAAGTGCTTAAGGCCCTTCTATGAAAAAGTCGGAAAAAAAAAGGCCGAAAAAGTGGGTTTTTGAGCCTTTTTGAGGTTCCGATAGAGGAAAAAGGGGTTTTAAACTTTGTAAAATAGATTACAAGGTTTAAGGGGTATTTTTTTAGGGAATGGAGGATAAGGTAAAAGGAAAAATGGGCTTTTTAAGGGGGAAGAAATAACACTTGTGTTGAAGGAGAAAATGAATGAAATGAGGGGTTTGGAACAGTTTTCTTTTGAACCAGCAGGGTTATTTTGAAGCTTTGAGTGAAGTTTTTTATGAGAAACTGATAGACTTAGGATAATGAAGGCTTTGAGATTTCTAGAACTCACAATATTTCTGCAAATTTTGTTTCTAGAAATCTGAGTTTTTCAACTTAGTCATCTTTGGATAGGATCAAAATTATAGATGACTAACAGTGGCTTCACTTGGGAAGGACAGCTTTCTTTCTAAGTGTCCAGAACCTCAGATTATCAATCTCCTGGTTTTAGCAGACCAGTGCCTTATCCATTGGGCAGAATTTTTTTGTTCTCTTGTTGATTTTCTTTGTATTTCTTCAATGACTTGCAGCATGAAAACACTTTAAGACAGCACCTCTACCTACCCAATCCTACTTGTTCTAGCATTTTTTCTTCTTTTGAGTGCACTTGAACTAGCAAACTCCTTTGACATTTTATTCTTTTATTGAAAGCAAAAACTAATCTATTGCTACTCTTATTTCTTCCATGAGTTCAGATTAAATAGTTGAACTCATTGTTTCTCTACCTAAGCTACTATCTGTCAGGATTAAGCTGTCTGACAGATCTTATTCTCTATTTTCTAAAACAGAAATTTAAATACATACAAACCAGGATTAAGCTATTTGATTTGTTGTAAGACTATGGCATAAAAACAAGCTGCACATAGACTGAAATTTACAGAAATTTAAAACAAAATTGTGAAGGCTTAAGATCTGAAAATTATGAACCTCCTTCCTTCTTCTTATGACTCAGATTTTGATTTGTTTTGAGTCGTCCCTTTTCTTTTATGTCTTGGTTCAGATTTTGAGCATGTTTGAACCATTTTCCTCTTATCTTTCACTCAAGTTTTGGTCTGATTAGAGCCATTATTTCTATCCTAATCTATTCTATTGATAAGCCAAGATTGAACAGTTTGGCCAATCTTATTCTCTAACCTATCAACAGTAAATTGAAATTTATCTAGTCATGATTTATCCTCAGCCCTCTACGTCAGACTCTGCATTGCTCTGGAAGGGCCTGCGTCACACTCTCTAGGCTTACGCTGCCCTGACTGGGCCTACGTCAACCCTGCGTGGCCCCTGTTGCCTCTGTGCTGCCCCTGACTGGGCTCTGGGTGGACTGCATAGCACTAGCTCCTCTCTGCGCTGTTGGATATGCAACCTCTCTGCCACTGTTGTATTCTTGGCCTTGGATCAAAATCCCTCGCCAATACTGCCCCTTGCTACACTGCAAGCTCTCTCTGAAATTCTTAGCAAACCACACCCTAGAATTTCAACTTAGCTTCAGTGCTTTGCCAATGTGTATATTCTCCAACTCACCCCAAGCCCTTATCTTATCCTTTTTTCGTTAGCAAACCAACAGTCGTGATCTAATCTCTAATCGACGGCTAAAATTAGAAGTTGTTTGATCCACGTCACTTAGAACAATCTCATCACATGTTTAATTTAATTCACTTTAATCTTTTAATTTTCCTAAGTTAGACTTAGGGTCCTTAATTAAAAAGATTAATTATTTGAATAACTCTTAAACTTGATGGAATTTCTCCAAATGCTTTCTGGGTCTTGGAGATCTCATGTACTCCAGCTCCTCCACAAAACTTCGGAGCTAGAGCACATCCGATGCTACCCCAAAATCTCAACACTCCCTCTTAGCGAAGATTGTGCTCTAACAATACTTCAACACTGAAGCATTGCCCTGATCTCTGGCATTGGTCCCCGCACTGATGCTTGAGCCTTGGCCTGGTGCCCTCCATCACTACATTGTTGCTGCTCTCTGTATTGTTGCCCATGACTATGCCACAGTCACTGCCACATCTGTATTGCAGCTCCTCAAATTGATGCATCATGTTGCCCATAGCACTACCGCTACTAATTGTTGCACTGCAACTCAGTTGCTAAGAAGTAAGCAACTGAAGGACCCCTGCCCAAACATTAATAGTCAAGTCAGTCGAGTTTCATCTCATCACTGAAGCTCCCTTGGTTGTTGCGCTGCACTGTCCCCCTGAAGCCATTGCGATGATGCAGCTCTACACTGTGTAAGCACTGCCTCCTCTGCGCTGTTGAAGTCCCATCAGCCCCTCTGCATTGATGCTTCTACGTTGTTGTTGCCTCTGCACTGCACTGCTCCCTCTACAACGTCCCAGCTCTGCCCTCCGCTTCACCGTGATCTTTTGAACCCATTGCTCCAGTCATCCACGCTACTGTCTTAACGCTCCCGTAGCATGTATGTGATCCAAGAGTTTGGGCACCTCAAGGATCCTGCCTCCACTCTGTAACTTCTCTACAGATCAATATCACTCCACCTCTTCTCTCAAGGTACACGAGCGCTCATGGCCACATCATGATCGAAGCCATTGTCTTCTTTAGCTGCTGCAACCTTGGAAGCAGAATCTTCCTTGTCCTTCTTCCTTAGAGGACAATTGGTGGCGAAGTGTCCAAGTTCACCGCATCTAAAACATTTGATCTTTGATAGATACCGTTTCTTTTTCCCTTGCTGCTTCTTAGATGCCAGGGTTGCATCTTCCTCTTCCTCCTTCTTCACTTTGCTTGATCCGGTGCTAGTTTGTCTCTTGGTCGTCCGGCGGATTTCCTCTTGTCGGAGGATAGCCCACATGTCGTCCCAGCTTGGAAAGTCCTGTCTGCCCAAGATGCTTTGCACAAACATTTCAAATTCATCTGTGACTGCATTTAGAGCAGTCCTCACCATGACGTCATCATCCACTTTAACGCCCATGGCAATCAGCTGATCTCGGATCCTCTGCAACCTAAAGAGGAAAGGATCGATTTCCTTCCCCTTATTCATCATAAACAACCTCATCTGGTTCTCCAGAAGCATCTTCTTCTAGACAAATTTCCCTTGATACATTGTGGTTAACGCTTTCCACATATCATTAGACGTCTTTTTCTCGGCTATGTGTGGGACCACATGATGCTTGACCCCATCCATGATGAAACACTTAGCATGCGCTTCAGCTTCATTATGCTTTGCGAGAAGAGCAGCATCGGTTGGTGTAGCCAAGACGCTCTCTGCATGCTCCCGTAATGCGTATGCCTCCAGGACCGTCAAGATTATGGCCTTCCAGATAGCAAAGTTGGACAAGCCGTCCAACCTATTTTGATCACACAATCCGTACGGCACCATTTAGCTCAAATATAGTCTGTTGAAACACAAACTCCTCTCCCTGCTGCTATTGCTACCTCAACAGTGGCCCAGATCTAGGGTCCTTGGCGAAAAGGCACCCTCTATAGTAACTACTCCCTCTTACAACTGATTTCCCTCCTTGGAAATCTGCCAAATCTTCTGAATCAGCCCTCTTCGATCACCCTCCAGATCGATCCTCAGATTTATTTGGCAAAAATCTGTTGAGCGGCTGTTCTCCTCCTACTCTTTGTCAACTTAGCTAGGCATGATTCTGAACCGACAGAATCTCCACCACACCAACAACTGCTGAAGATATGAAGCTCTGCTTCCGGACTACGACAACTCTGCATAGCAACTCGAAACTAGACTACATCCCTCTGACTGGCCTCTGCGTGAGCAAACTGGCTTAGCGCAACGCAGGCTGCTCCTGCGTCTCTCTAGAAGGCTTTGCACTGCCTCTGTGTCAGCCCCTGCGTGGCCTCTGTTGGGATTGCGTCCTCCTGGTGCTGCGCTGCCTTCTCCGGATCTCTACTACTTCAATTGCCACTCTACAACAAAAATTATTCAACCGATTTGCTGGAGATTCAGCTTGATCTGCAATGCTCTAATACCGTGTGAAAATTTTCTTAATCCAAGAAACCCTACTACTAACTATTGATTTAATTCTCCTACTTGATTATTTATACAACTTATTAATCTGGATATTCAGAAAAACAGAGAAGTAAACACAAATAGCAGCCTACACATACAGATCATTTACTGAATATAATGCTCATATGACAAAGTAACACAGATTTTTTGGACAAATGTCCCTAGAAAAACCCAATGCGGGAAAAACCGATGCAGCTAACTCTGGAGAGTTTTATTATTATGTAGAATCTGAATACAACAATTTCTGGGGACCATACATGGTTGGCCCTACAGAGAAAATCACGGCAACAATACCTCTTTCGTTCGGAGACAGAAAATATCGCTGATTCACACCCTCAAACGGGATTTATAGAACTCGAGCCCTTTCTGGCCCACCGGAAACCCCAGCAATGCTCCTCAGCCCTCTGCGTCAGCCTTTCTGGCCTGCGTCAGCCTCTGCGCTGCTCTGGAAGGACCTGCGTTAGCCTCTGCGCTACTCTGGAAGGGCCTTCGTCAGCCTCTACGCTACTCTAGAAGGGCCTGCATCACCCTCTCTGGGCTTGCGCTACCCCTGCACTGCCCTAACAGGGCCTACATCAGCCCTGCGCGGCTCTTGTTGCCTCTGCACTGCCCCTGACTGGGCTCTATCTGGACTGCGTAACAATGGCTGCTGAATATGTTGCCTCTTTGCCGCTGTTGTATTTTTGGCCTTAGGTCAAAATCCCTCGCCAATACTGCCCCTCGTTGCACTGCAAACTCTCTCTAAAATTCTTAGCAAACCACACCCTAGATTTTCAACATAGCTTCAGTGCTCTACCAATGTGTATATTCTCCAACTGACCCCAAGCCCTTCTCTTATACTTTTCTCATTGGCAAACAAACAGTCGTGATCTAATCTCTAATCAACAGCTAAAATTAGAAGTTGCTTGATCCACGTCACTTAGAACATTCTCATCACATGTTTAATTTAATTCACTTTAATCTTTTAATTTTCATAAGTTAGACTTAGGGTCCTTAATTAAAAAGATTAATTATTTGAATAACTCTTAAACCTGATGGAATTTCTCCAAACGCTTTTTGGGTCTTGGAGATCTCATGTACTCCAACTCCTCCACAAAACTTCGGAGCTAGAGCACATCCGATGCTACCCCAAAATCTCAACACTCTTTTATCTATGCCCCGCATGCTGTTGAGATTTTGAGTGTTGGGACAGCAACGGATGTGCTCTAGCTCCCAAACTTTGTGGAGGGACTAGAGTACATGAGATCTCCAAAACCCAGAAAGGGATTTGAGAAATTCCATCCGGTTTAAGAGAAAATTAATTAATTAATCTTTTTAATTAAGGACCCTAAGTCTAACTTAGGAAAATTAAAAGATTAAAGGTAATTAACTTAAACATGTGATGGAAATGACTTAAGTCACACGAATCAAGCTTTCTTTTAATCTTAGTCGTTGAATCAAGATTAGATCACGATCGTTGGTTTTCCAACGAGAAAGTATAAAGGAAAGGCTTGGCGTCAATTGGAGAACACATACAGAGGCAGAGCACAGAGACTAAGGTGGAATTCTAGGGCATGGTTTGCTAAGAATTTCTAGAAGTGTTTTCGCTGCAGCGAGAGGTAGTATTAGCTAAGGGGGTCATCTGATCCCAGAGCCAAGAGTCAGCAAGAGGCAGAGAAGCAGCAGTCAGAGTAGCATAGAGGGAGCAGTAGCTGCGCGATGCATAGGGCTTCAGTGCTACGCGGGCCCAGAAAGGGCAGCGCAGAGGCAACAGGAGGCCATCAAGGCTTACGCAGGCCCAGCTAGGGCAGCGCAGGGACTGCGTCACCCAATCTGGGGTTACGCAGGCCTCTCCTGAGCAGCGTAGGGGCATACGCAGGCTAGCAAAGTTGATGCAGAAGACTTCAAAGCAACATAGGGTTTCTAAAGACAGGAAAAGGCTGAGTTCTGTAAATCCCATTTGAGGGTGTGAATCAGTTAGTTTCTCTGTCTCCAGAACAGAGGTATTGTTGCAGATTTATGTATTTCTCTGTCGGGTTAACCAGTAAGGTGCCCAGATTTGTTGTACTTAGAATCTACTTAATAATATAAACCCTCTAGCAGCGAGAAGACCAGTTTTCCCGCATTGGGTTTTTCCGGTTGTGCAGAAAATCTTGTGTGTCACTTTGTCTATGTGCATGTATTCAATTTAGATTTATATCTGTGTAGGTTGTTAAAGTGTTTACTTCGATGTTAATACTGAACATTTCAGATTAATAACTTGTATAAGTAGGAGAATTGAATCGTGATTTAACAATAGGGTTTCTACATAAGTAATATTCATAAATTTTGACACATGCATCCTACCCATGGAGTTTCAAACCCATGGGAAGTACCTCTCATTTGGCCAATGAGGTGGGAAATGTGGATACAAACCAATAACAACACTGATGGACGCATCGGAGATTGTCGTACTCTCTATGTCTAGGATGGGATGTGCCCAACACCTTGATCTGGGATCAAGTCTGATGAGGTTCTTACCTCTAAATTGACATCGGGTCAGTAAACTAAATTCGGGTTAGTATGTGACTCTCTTGAGTCTATTGACGTTTTACCCTCTACGCTGACTTCAGAACAGCGGAGTGTGATGTCTTTGTGACTCACTCTCGTTTGTTTGCTTGTAGAGTCGGCACAGCATGTTACAGCAGGATGACACAGGATTGCAGGATGATGATGATAGTACACGATGGTATTGATGATAGGATGGCACAGGTGGACAGATGGAGTTCTCCTTAGTTGAGAGGGAGTGTTAATTTTGGACAACTAGGTCCAAACTCCATGTTGCACTACTCATATGATGATGATTATATTTTTGTTGGATTCCTCTTTCGGAGAGGTGCAATATTGATCTAAAGATCATCCTGTTTGAATGAGCAGAACTTATATTTTTATTTTAATTTCCACACGTGCAAGGTCGGCCAAATTTGTAATGTAGGCTCACAAGCCCAACAAATGTGTCACACACCCTCACTGATGGATATAAATTGGAGAGAGATGATGCTCATTTCATCATCATCTCATCACACACATTCTACTTGTGATCTGATTGGTTCATACAGCCTAGGAGAAGCTTCCTTCCCTCACACGTGTGAATCTGAACCTGAAGAAGCTGCTGAAATTTTCAGACTGTTTTTAGGGCTTTCTGGATAGCGTTGACTTTGGGTCAACTCTTGCATTTTGACTTTGATTTTTGCATAGAAATTTTGATCTCTTGAGGCCGCATTGGAGGGCACAAAAATCGAGGAGAAGCGTTGACTTTGGTTGTTGTCCGTTGACTGTGGCGTTGACTTTTGCGTTGATCATTTTGGGTTGACTTGCATTAACTTTCTGGAGGTGCCTTCGAGGGGTGTGTGTGACACTTGGAGAAAGGTTGATTTGATTGTTGGAGAAGTTGGTTAAGCTAACTCAAGGCTTTGCTGGCTACGGCATCCTATTGACTGTTGTAACAAACATTTATCTATCTAGTTGTTGGACAAGGAGAATTACAAATTCTGATACATTATTTGGCTTGTCTTTTGTCGATCTATTTTTATGTTCTATCAGCATTTTACTTTCAAGTTTATGTGATTGCTAAATATGAATTGGGCCTTAAAGAAGTTTGAAGTAAAACAACATTTAAGCATAGAACATACCATGGTTATCTAAATTTAATAGAATGCCAATGAAGAAATCCAAAGAAGTTATGCTAACATCCTTTGCAATCATCCAAAAAAGGAGAATTTGTTCCACCAAGAACAAAGATCCACCTACAACAACCCAAGGAATGAAGGAAAGCTATCTCCAGGAAAGAATATTACATCAAGTCAAGGCTATCCAAACAGGTATCAAACTATCTTTCTTGGTTATTGTTTCTACTGTAAAAATGTTGGTCATCAAACTAAGAATTACAAGGCTTATAAGGATAATAGGTCAAGGAGATATAAGACGAATTATCAAAGCAAACCGCTTGGCTCAAAAGAACAAGGTCAAACCAAAACCTATAATTCATTTAACCCTTTGGCTAAGTATTATCTAGTATGTTCAAAATGCAATGATTTTGGTCATGATGCACAAAATTGTCCATTTATGTCAAAAAGAGAAGAGTTGAAAAAGGAGGAACCCACTACAGATAAATGTGGTCTAGCTTTATGTGCACAGAGTGATGAAAATCAATGGTTTGTGGATAGTGGATGTTCAAGACACATGACAGGTGACCAAGAGAATTTTATCTCATTAAACAAAAAGGATGGAAATATATCCGTTGGAAGTGGATCTGCTAAAATTTTTAGAAAAGGGACAGTTGCTCTTGTTAATGGAAAGGGAAAAGCACAAAACGCATTGCTGGTAGAAGGGCTCAAACACAATCTTCTAAGTGTTAGCCAGATTTGTGACCAAGGACATAATGTTATCTTTAGTACTAAAGATTGTGAGATAAGAAAATCCTCTTCGGGAGAACTTGTGGGAAAAGGAGTAAAAACACCAGGTAATATATACATTTTGAGTAAAATTCAAGAAGAAAAATGTTATATGAGTCAAACAGATGAAAGTTGGTTATGGCACAAGCGATTAGGACATCTAAATTTTGACAACCTGTTTAAAATCATCAAAACAAGTACAATGAGGGACATTCCAAAAATTCTAAAGCCGGAACAGGTTGTGTGTGGACCATGTCAACATTGAAAGCAAACTAGAACTTGCTTCAAGACTAAGGAATTCTCAACATCAAAAAATTTGGAGATCATACATGCAGATTTATGTGGACCAACCAGAACTCCAGCTCTACAAGGTGAAAGGTACTTTGCTATTTGTAGATGGCTATACTAGAATGATGTGGGTATTCTTTATAAAATTCAAATCCGAAGCTCTTCAATGTTTTAAGAATTTCAAAGCTCTTGTAGAAAATGAAAGAGAATCAAAAATCAAGTGTCTTAAAACAGATAGAGGAGTAGAATTCACTTGAAAGGAATTCAATGATTTCTGTAAAATACATGGAATCAAATGAGAACTTTCTGTAGCTAGAACTCCTAAACAAAATGGAGTAGTGGAAAGAAGAAAAAGAATTGTACAAGAAATGGCAAGAACAATGTTACTAGCAGTTGATTTGCAAGCCAAGTTTTGAAAAGAGACATTTAAGACAGCTTTGTATTTCTTGAATAGAGCTCAACTAAAACCAAATGATGACAAGACTTCGTATGAATTATGGAAAGGAAGACCTGCTTCAATAAAATATTTTAGAATTTTTGGAAGCAAATGCTTTAAGAAAATCAATGATGACTCAATAGGCAAGTTTGATTCTCATGTTGATGAAGGAATATTTCTTGGATATTCTACAAGGAGCAAGCATACAAATGGTACAATAATCGACTATGAAAGGTAGTAGAAAGCATTAATGTAAAAATTGACGAAGCACTTCCAAAAAAGGAAATTGAAGTCCGTGAAGAAGATTCTATTCTTGAAGAATCTGAAGAAGATTCAACAAAGGAAGAAAAGGACCAAGAAAATCAAAAGGAACCATCTCAAACCCCATCAAAAGTAAATTCCTCCAAAAACACCATCTAGAAGAACAGATTATTGGTAATGTAGATGATGGAATACAAACCCGAAGAAGGATGAAAAATACACAAAGAAAGGATGATGTTGCCTTACTATCCATGGTAGAACCAGAAAACTTTGCTCAAGCTAGTAAGGACCCTCATTGGGTGAAAGCTATGGAAGAAGAAATGCTTCAAACCGAAAAGAATGAAACATGGGAACTCGTACCTCGTCCAAAAGATAAAAATATTATTGGAACCAAGTGGGTGTTCAAAAACAAAATGAATGAATATGGACAGATCATCATAAATAAGGCAAGGCTTGTTTGTAAAGGATACTCAGAAATTGAAGGAATTGATTTTGAAGAAACTTTTGCTCTGGTAGCTCGATTGGAAGCTATAAGAATGTTTTTGGCATTTGGCCAATGAGGTGGGAAATGTGGATAGAGAACAATAGCAAGACCGATGGACGCATCGGAGATTGTCGTACTCTCTATGTCTAGGATGGCACGTGTCCAACACCTTGATCTGGGATCAAGTATGATGAGGTTCTTACCTCTAAACTGACTTCGGGTCAGTAAACTAACTTCAGGTTAGTATGAGACTCTTCTTGGTCCAAGAGAGGTCCTCTAAGCTGACTTCAGGTCAGCTGAGTGTGATGTCTTTCTAACTCACCTTTTGTTCTATCTGAGAAAGAGCCAGCAAAGAAAGTTATGGTAGGACGACGCACGATGTTTGGTAAAAGTACATGATGGTACTGATGGATGGCACTTGTGGACAAATGGAGTTCTCCCTAGTTGAGAGGGAGTGTTAATTTTGGGCATCTAGGTCCAAACTCCATGTTGCACTGCTCATATGATGATGGTCATATTTTTGTTAGATTCCTCTTTCGGAGAGGTGCAAGATTGATCTAAAAATCATCTTGTTTGGATGAGCAGAATATTTATTTTGAATTTATTTTCCACATGTGCAAGCTCGGTCAGATTTGTAATGTAGGCTCACATGCCTAATAGATGTGTCACACACCCTCATTGATGGATATAAATTGGAGAGACTTGGAGGTCATTTTCTCATCAACTCATCACACATTCTCTCATTGTGATCTGATTGGTTCTATAGCCCTTGGAGGCCTTTTTCCCCTCACACATGTGGAGCTGAAGTCGGAAATTTGCGGATCTGTTTAGGGCACTTTTGCAATAGCGTTGACTAGCGTTGACCGTGGTCAACCCTTGGTCGTTTGACCTCAATCTTCTGCCAAATTCCGATTTTAGGAGGCCATATTGTTGAGCACTAAAATTGAGGAAATCCAAGCTATTTGACCGAAGCCCTAATTTGTTGCGTTGACTTTTCTGTTGCTGCCCTGCGTTGACTTTGGGTTGACCAGCATTGACTTGTGATGGTCTTTGAGGGTTGTGGATGTCACGCATGGAAGATTGGCTGACCGAGAAATACTTTGTTGGTTGAAGCATCCTATTGACTGTTGTAATGCCACAATATCTCATATCTTTGCTGGACAAAAGGAATTGTAAATGTGATCTATATTTGGCTTGTCTTCTGTTGATATATTATTGTGTTCTATCAGCATTTTACTTTCATGTTTATGTGATTGCTATTTTGTATCGGGCCTAAGAAAGGTTGAAGTAAAATTGCATCAAGCATAGAACACCATGGTTATATAAATTTAACAAAAAGGCCAAAAGAAGTGTGGGAGGAAAGAGTATGTATTTTTTGCTCTTCTAGAAAAGTGGAAACAGAAAGCATTTCATTTTAGAATGCGAGGCCTTCAAAAACAACAGGGAAGCTAGCTCTTGGGATAATCTATTCAGCGAGGGGTTTGTCGAGAAACTGGAGTGTTTATTATGAAACTTCATAGGAGAAAGGCTGAATACAAGAGCCAAATAGAGAAGCAATATGTCTCATAGGCTATCTTTAACCTCATGGACGTTAAAATAACTTCTTCTTCTTCCCATTACCCAATGACTATGATAGTAGCATTTCATGGTGAAGCCGAAAACTACTTGTGCCGCTATGAATACTATTGCCACATTTTCATAAAATTTTCATAACTCGTATCTGGTTATGCAACCACGAATATGTTTTAGGCGCATTTTCATGAATCTATGATACATCTTGAAAGACTGACCTCTTGTACCTGGTAAATATAGATACAACATCCCATGTACAAGCCAATTGTAGTTATTTATAATAAAATTTCTTACCATTAGTCAAGTGTGATGCGTTCGATGGGCGAGTTGGTTCTAATAGAAACCCGAAGAATTAACAAATGCAGCAACATACTAGTGGACAACTATAACATCGAAAGCTGCAGGAAAATAAGCAACATATGGGGATGGTGCCGAGGAAGAATGTGTCCATTAATTGTTTCAGTGAAGTTTATTTCAGGAATTTAATGTTTTGTTTATGCATAAATTGAAAGTTAATGTTGTGAACTTTTCAGAAGAAGAAAAACATGAAGATGATACTAACCTCCGCAAATCGTCCCTTCTTCATCCTAGTAATACGGCCAAGGAACCTCTCGCCGGGCAGAGCTCTATCGCACATCACAACAAACCCCGACTCTGCAATTTTGCAGATGCCCTTCCCTTTATATGCCAGGCTCTCGCACACCAGCTCAACCACCTGATTCTTCTTCGGGTAGAAGGGTTTTTTGTGGGATTCAACACCAAGACCATCCTTTCCAGCTGTTGTGGGAATAGGTTTATCTTCACCTGCAATGGGGATATGGACTTCAGAGTCTTCTTCTGCTTCCGTAGCTACCGATAATTGTCTGCGGTAATGGTGCACTAAAGGAGTGTGTGTTGTTGTGAGAGGTAGTTTTTTGGGGTTGGATTGAAAAGCAGTGGGCGTACAGTATCTGCCCAACATATGGAGGACATTGCAGGCCATCTGTTCCTCCTCCCTCAGTACTAGTTGATAGGAAGAACCGTGAGATTAAACAATATTGGCGTAGGAGTTAAATATTTAGGGAGGGAAAATTTTAGCGTGCAAGTGCAAGTCCTTCGTCGTTCAATTATCTATGTTTTTTTTAATTTGAAGTTTTATTTTTTTTATTTTTTTGGTTAAATTTTTTTAAATTCTATTTTGTTTATATTAAAATAATAATAATAAAAATAATTTTAACTTTTAAAAATTTTAAAATAATGGTAAGTTAGCTAAAGCAAAAGATAATCCCAAAACTTATATGAAATTCAAAATACTAAATCAATTAAATTAGTTATTTCATTGCTTTTAATTTATTCTAAATTTATTTTAAATTTTTATTATTTTTATTTTTATTTTGTTTAATGTTTTTAGAATAGAAAAAGTTGAGTAATTAGTTCACAAGACCACTTTCACGGATGGGACTCAGTTTGGCAAATTGGGGTTTGAAACCTTCTCGAAGATTAATGCTCTATTTGACTCAGAATCGCAAATGAATCTCATTACAGTAGAGTTGGTAAATAAATTGGGATTGAAAGTTCGTGATCATCCAAGCCCATATTTATTGAGATAGGTGAATAAGGATGCAGAGTTAAAAGAAACAAAACAGTGCAAAATTAGATTTTCCATTAATGTTGGTTTTATTGATGAAGTAGAACTAGATGTAGTTCCCCTTGATGTATGTGGAGTCGTGTTTGGAATTCCCTACATGTACATGCAAGATGTAATATTCATGCGCAGAGCCAACCAATACCGACTTGTCAAGGATGGAAAATCGTTCACCATCAATGCACACAAAGACAAGTTGAATTTTTTGTTGGTAAGTGCTAACCAAACCAAGAAATTGATTAGTTCCAACAAGAAATATGTTTTGTAGTTTTTAAGAAAAGAAAAAAGTCTATAGAAGACTTTGTAAGGCAAAGCATCCCTAGAGGGGTGAACCAATAAACAAAAACAGCAACTGGAAGAGTTGCTACATGCATATAGGGATGTGTTCCAGGAGCTGAAAGGGTTACCATTCAAGAGGAAAGTGGAGCATGAGATCCAACTATCGTCGAAATCCCCATTGTCAAACATTGGGTTGTACAGGTTGTCCGTTATAGAAGCAAGTGAGGTGAAGAAATAGCTACAACATCTATTAAAACATGGTATCATTCAACTGAGTACATCACCATGTGGGTCACCCATCATCATTGTGCCAAAGAAGGATGTGATATAGATCGGAGGAGGAATGAGACTTAAATATTGACACAAGAATAAAAATTAAAATTCCACAGCAAGTCACCCATCCAAATACGACTCTAGCCCAAGCGCACTCAATTATAGATTTCTCATGAGATCTAATGCATTAATGTCATTGTGATCCAAGTTGTTTAATAAAGGAAACTTCATGAATGACAAAGGAATATGTCACAATGCTTAAGAGAAATATTGCAGAACAATAGTATAATAAGAACTCAGAATATGGCATGATGTGTAAAAGAGATATTGTATAAAAACATTATAATAAGAACTCAATGCATAAGAGAAATATTGTAGAAAAATAACACTAGAGGAACTCAAATATGTATTGAAATGGGTAATATACCATTAGACTACATCATGAGAAAAAGGACAATTTACTTCAGGGTGAAGTTGTGTATTAATCATTTTTACGGGTATCTTTCACCGATAGTTACATTTCAAATACCATGGTTTATAAAATCCATGGGTAAATACCATGGGAAAATATAATAAATTAAGACACCATGGGTAAAAATAATATATTATGATACCGTGGGTAAACATCATGGTTTACAAAATCCATGGGTGAATACCATGGGTGAGTATCATAATTAAGATGGTAAAATTGAAATCATCATGCTATTAGATTCTCACTTTGATATTATGATTTATTTTGTTTATTATCATGCATTGTCCATGGTTTTAACAACCAATTATAGAAAAAACAATTATTAACTTCGGTAATTATTTTCCACCTAGATCAATCCTCTCCCCTTAGGAAGCAATGGTCCCCATTGCGTCAAGTTCCCTCGTCACATGAGGAAATTTCTGTTGAACTTGGTTCCTAGTGAACCACTTTCCCTGGTGAAGAATGTTGAATATTGCAACAAGAAACAGTGAAGGAGGCATCCTCAAACATCTTTCCTGATCCTAGTTGGAAAGTGATCACCAAAACTAGGTGGGGGCCACACAGGTGATTTTTGTCGCAAAGTCTATTTTTAGACTACGTATATTTTTAGACATATGGAGCATATTCTATAAGTTGCAGGATGCTATTTGTGGATGGTTGGTCAAGTTGGAAAAATAGATGGACTTCTATTTTTAGACATATTGGGCGGAATCTATTTTTAGATTGCCAGTCTAAAAGTAGATATGTCGAATATTATTAGCTCTTAATAATATTTGGACTATAAACATTATCTTATTCTCTTGGAGCACTTCAGTTAAGTGCACAGATGTGGCACAGGAGCTGACAGAAGGAATTACGCTATTCCTAAGGGTTAAGTGAAGCTATTGCATGGATACTTCAGTTAGAACTCATGTGACAGAGTTTGGTGGAGTTGATTGAGGAAGTTAGTGGAGTTGTATTCAGTTTAACTAATCTAAACATAGTTGAGCTATTTGTATCTAGTTTAACCGATTGATACAATTAGTGAGAGTGGTGTGAATTAATTATTAATTAATTCACTAATTATAAACTCATTAATCAACTAAAGAATACATTAGTTAACTTCAGTGCATGGACAGTTTCAGTGGAGACCAGTGCAAAGATAGGTGAAAGGGCAAGTGTGACTATCAGTTGTGACTATAAGTGATGCATGGTTTGCATCCAACACTTAGTAGAGATGCCTATAAAGACTGTGTGAGCAAGGCTGGGGTAATTCAATTCTCATCAAGAGGCATTCTTCAGCAGGGATTGCGCAGTAGAGGCAGGCTAAAGGCTGGCAAAGATCGGTGCATGGGATTTGCAAGATCAGGCCTGATTAGTGTGTAGCAAGTGGAGATTATACTAAGAGCTTGTGAGGAGCTTTGTATGATGATTGTTACATGATCTCTATGACATATATAATATACAGATAGTTGGGGGTTTTCAGCTTTAAGCTTTCCCATTACATATTGTGTTCATATGTGTGAATTTTTATGGCTTTAATGTGTGCATGCAATTGATTTTATTTCTGCATGTAATGATCAATGGTAGAAGAGATTTTGTATTGTGCATGAAGTCAAATAGTGTGTGATTAGGAGAATCTCAGTGAATAATATATCAGTTATTCAAATTTCTACATGGTATCAGAGCGATATTGATCATTGGAGCAATTGCAAAGCATTGAAGCGGTTGAGTTTTAGGATAAACTCAGGAAAATAAAAATGGAGAAGAATGACACTATTCCGGTATACTTGAAAAAGTTTGTCCACTACAGGGATGAGCTTGGGAGTGTAGGAGTTAGTGTGGATGAGGGAGGACAAGTCAAGAAGGTTGGGATTCGAGCAAAGAATCTCTACAGACTTGAAGTAGATGGGATTTCTACGAAGCTTCCTACTGTTGGGAAGTGTAAGAAAGACATGCAATTGATGCTTGAGAGGGAGCAAGTTTTGCATGCAGGTAATAGTGAACCTCGGGATGTGGAGCAGCCACAAGATGAGGATCATGGAGTGGGAGAAACCACTCATGGAGAGAAATTTCGTGCCAGATGGGCAGAGGGAGTGCATGCGGCTATACCACCAGGTGAGAGGTGGGGCGACATGCATGATTAATCCCAAGAGGAGATTTATGGGCAGGATTCATGAGGTGGTGTGGATCTCATGAGTTGAACTTGGCTACGAGGTTCCCACAGCACAACAGTAGCATGATCAGTTGGATTTATGCAGGCAGATCAAAGTGATAGTGTCGGATACTGGAGCGCGAATCAGAGTTGACAACAAGTGTAGAGTGCATGGGTGCAAGAGTTCAACAGCGCAGTGGTTCCTAATGACATGTGCAGTTGGGCCCAGCAGAAGTCGAAGACTTTGATGATGGATGCATCAGATTGATTGAGTTGTTTGGAGCCTATTCAGTTTCAGAGGAGTTGCAGAGCAGATGCATGGAGTTGCATGGCGCTTGTGAAGGTTGCAGGGCGAATGCATGGAGTTGCATGTCGCATGCAAAGACAGTCCTTTCTTGTTGAGAGGGAGTGTTGAAAATGGCAACAAGAAACAGTGAAGGAGGCCTCCTGAAACATCTTTCTTGATTCTAGTTGGAAAGTGATCACCTAAACTAGGTGGAGGCCACACAGGTGATTTTTGTCGCAAAGTCTATTTTTAGACTATGTCTATTTTTAGACATATGGAGCATATTCTATAAGTTGCGGGATGCTATTTGTGGATGGTTGGTCAAGTTGGAAAAATAGATGGATTTCTATTTTTAGACATATTGGGCGGAATCTATTTTTAGATTGCCGGTCTAAAAATAGATATGTCGAATATTATTAGCTCTTAATAATATTTGGACTATAAACATTATCTTATTCTCTTGGAGCACTTCAGTTAAGTGCACAGATGTGGCACAGGAGCTGACGGAAGGAATTACGCTATTCCTGAGGGTTAAGTGGAGCTATTGCATGGATACTTCAGTTAGAACTCATGTGACAGAGTTTGGTGGAGTTGATTGAGGAAGTTAATGGAGTTGTGTTCAGTTTAACTAATCTAAACATAATTGAGCTATTTGTATCTAGTTTAACTGATTGATACAATTAGTGAGAGTGGTGTGAATTAATTATTAATTAATTCACTAATTATAAACTCATTAATCAACTAAATAATACATCAATTAACTTTAGTGCATGGACAGTTTCAGTGGAGACCAGTGCAAAGATAGTTGAAAGGGAAAGTGTGACTATAAGTGATGCATGGTTTGCATCCAACACTTAGTAGAGATGCCTATAAATACTGCGTGAGCAAGGCTGGGGTAATTCAATTCTCATCAAGAGGCATTCTTCAGCAGGGATTGCGCAGTAGAGGCAGGCTATCAAGTGGCAGAGATTGGAGCATGTGTTTTGCTAGATCTAGCTTGATTAGTGTGTAGCAAGTGGATATTATACTGAGAGCTTGTGAGGAGCTTTGTATGATGATTGTTACATGATCTCTATTACATATATCATATACAGATAGTTGGGGGTTTTCAGCTTTAAGCTTTCCCATTACATATTATGTTCATATGTGTGAATTTTTATGGTTTTAATGTGTGCATGCAATTGATTTTATTTCTACATGTAATGATCAATGGTAGAAGAGATTCAGTATTGTGCATGAAGTTAAAATAGTGTGTTATCAGGAGAATCTTGGTGGATAACATATCAGTTATTCAAATTTCTACAAAGAAGCTCCCCTATGTTAACCACTCGATAGATTTATATGTTTTGTTGGTGAGTGCCCTTCATCTTCGTGTCCATAATCCCATTAGTTATACCCTCAAAATTACACATAACCTGATGTTGGTCATGTCGTTGTTTGTATTTGGCATTGGCTATTAGCAAGGCATCATGAACCTATTGTTGGAAGTGTTGAAATCGTTCAACAAATTTGGTTTCTCGATGGGGGGACTTTATTGGTGAAGATGCAGTCTGAAAATTGACATCCATGGGAATTGCTAAATGGATTCTTGAACGCATCTCAAAACAATTAATAGATTTGTAAAGAGCTTTGTTGTAGCCACACTAAACATATGGAAGTTTGTCATCTAATGTAAGTGGATGTGTGACTTGGAAGAGTAGGGGTGCCTTTGTTGGTGTGGTGAATATTTCTTTGGGCCCTTTTTCCAAATGCTTGTCTTTTGTAGAGAGAGCTTGTACTAGAGTTGTGGTGGTTGCAGTGACATGTTATTTACCTCCTGAATGAATCGTGGAAAGGAAAAACTTGGAAGTATTAGAGACTACCTTCTTACATTGATTTGTTGAGATCAATGAAATTGCAACCGTCAAAACTACTTCTGGTACTTGTAGCCCCCACAGTAACAACGACACAACGAGGTCGAGACTCATAAACAACATAATGTTTCCACATATAACATTGTCCTGAAAGAACATCACAAACTTCAAGGGGATCAACATCGCATAGTACCTCATCCATGAAAGTTTTGATGCTATATGGCAGGCGACATTGTTGGTTGATGCAGAGATCTTGTCCTTGGTGGAGCCATCTGATGGCGTATGGATATGGGTGTGGTGTTGTTGGTAGGCCAAACCACTTAACAACCTCTGTTGAGATGGGGATCTTTCGACTCCCATTATCAACAATCAAAAGTAGCAGAGTACCCTTCATCCACATTTGTGAGTGGAGGAGACATTCACCTTCCTTTGGGTTTTCAGGCTCACTTTGTTGGACCTTGGTTGGCAACAGTAGCACTGGGTTCTGCATCAATGATCAACTTTCTTTTATATTGTTCTAAATCAGAATCAAAGCCATATTTTGTTTGTTTCTCTTTAATCTCTACCAATAATGATTGCTTCAAGCGACATTCATCAGTGTTGTGCGAAGGAATTTTGTGAAGCCTACACCACTTCCTAGTGCTTTCCTTTGAATTTCCATAACCATTCTTTATTTGCAACTTAGTTGGGTTGTCTTGGGGGCACACTCCACCATAGCTTTGTCCCTTACTTGATCCTGCTATGAAGGATTTGTTTCTTTTGTTTAAATTTTTACTCTATTTTAAAAGCATATCGATATGTTGCGCCAAGTGAGGAGATGTCCAGGAACTCCATTTTCGTCTAAATGTATCTGTGTAGACATCCACAATACTTGAGCACCAAATGTCACACAAAGTCTTTGATACACAATTTGGTGTGCAAGGTATGAAAGATGTTTGTGAACTCCGGTACTGCTTGGTCCCTTTCATGTCGCAGTGTGGTCCACCTCATGTATTGGTTTTTGGAGTATCCTACAATGTAGAATTCCTCCTTAAGGGCATCCACGAAAATGGCCTGGGTGGGGCTTACCTTGTATACCCCAGACTCATCTTCGTTGTGTTAATTTTTGGCAACTAGATTCAAATTCCACATTGGACAACTAATATGGTTGAGATTATAATTTCGTTAGATTCCTCTTTTCGAGAGGACCAAAATCGACCTATAGATCGCCCCAATCGGCTAAGCAGAAGTTAAGTTATGAATTATTTTATTATTTTTATGGGTCGGCCTAAACTCACGTGGATTCAATCAAAGCCCCAAGTGGTCCCTCACAAAGTTATAAATAGAAGCGAACCAAAGATCATTTGCACATATTCACTCATGAGATCATCTTCGTGCTCTCTTGGTATTGGTTCATACTTTTATGTCTTGGCTCGCACAGGTACGTTAAGAGAAGCTTATGCATAAATCGAGATTACAAACAGAGGCTCACATTGGATTTGGATATTCTAATCCAAAGTTGCGGGTAGGCTGCGTTGAGGTAGTTGTTGATCTGAGCCAGAGCTGCGTGCAGGACTTGTCAAGGTCGCGACTAAGCTAGCAAAACCACAGACATACCTTGTCCAGAGTGTGGCTAGGGTTTTTGAGTCATATCGAGTTGATCTGGACCTCAGTCGCGGTCACAAAGTGCTTAGGTCGCAGTCAGGGCTACCATAACCGTGACCTCATACTGTCAAGGTCATAGTTGAGGGTTTTTTTGGGCAGGTCTGATTTGGATCATAGTCAGTTGTTTGCACAACGTCTTCATTCATCAGTCGCTCAGTCACAATTGTTTCAGAATAGTCGTTAACAACATCCTAGATCTAGATCTAGAACTGGGCAGCTGAGATCACTTGGTTTTGGTGATACATCAGATCTGTGTTTTTTATATTGTAGATATGCAAATCTATAGATTTGATCTATTTCTTTCCGTTGCACATATATGTATTGGGCTCATTGTACTCTCTGCTGAAATGTTTTTATGATGATCTATTGAAGAAGAATATTTGAAAGTGTTTCCCCCAAAGTGGGGTTTTTCCCTGGTCTTGGATCAATCTGCTATCTCTTATGGTTGTGCCATTGTATTCGTTGTCACTACATGCATTGTTCTATCTTCAGTTATTGTTTAGGTTATTTACTCTGTTATTATTCGGATGCACTATTAATGAAAAGTACTTTGGGATAAAGTAATTGATTCAACATACAACAATATGAAAAATTAACATGGAATCATAGCTAAGGTGAAGGAAAATCCCAAGAGAAGACAAGCAGTGAAGCCCTGATTATCAGAATGCAGATCTACAAGTCGAGTTCAGGATGTCTTCCTCTACCTTCAAGGAGCAAGAGAAACTAGGTGATGCATATAACTCTGCTGCATGGAAAGTCAGAATGGAGATCGTAACTGACAACAATGATGTACTGGAATACATTCAAGGAAGGATGCGCGAGACTCCAGAAGATGCCTCTGCCACCGTCAAGAACATATACAAGAAAGGCGAGTCCAAAGCAAATTAAATTATCACTGATGGTTTACAGGATCATCTACTTGCATATGTTGAGAATTTAAGAAAGTCTAAAGACATGTATGACAAGATATCTAGCATGTATGAAGTCAACAATCTAAATGAGATCGTCACCTTGAAATATCAACTCAAGGGAGTGAAGATGACCAAAGGTGAAACTGTTTAGTCTTACATTATGAGGATCTCTCATCTTAGAGATCAACTACAAAGGGTTGGAGAGAATGTACTTGACAAAGAGCTGGTTGTCGTGACTCTTAGAGGTCTCCCTTATGTTTGGGAAACATTCTTCACTACTATCAGTAACATCAATGTTCTTCCGTTATTTGATGAGATTGTTGGAAAACTTGTTCAAGAAGAATCGAGAATGATAGCATGAAGAAGGAGAGCTTGTTGCATATGTCACTCGTAACAAAAGAAAGAGATCAAAAGGAGGCCCTTCTAGAAGACCTCCTCCTCAAAGCTCAAAAGGAAGGAATGACAGATCACTAGCCCATATTGAATGCTTGAACTACCATAAGAAAGGTCACTTTGCATGGGATTGTCCCCGAAAGAGAAAGAGGCCATGGTACAACACCAGAAGCAACTACAATGATAAAAGAAGAAGAGACAATCAAAGTTACAACCACGACAGAAAAAAATGAAAGGAGAAGATATTCTTCAAGCGATCGTGAAGAATAACATCGTTCACAAAAGAAATCAAGGGATCCCAGATACGAAAGTAATGTCATGAATACAACTAAATATATTCTGAATTCTGCACTTACTAGTTATTCTCCACCGGATTCGTAGGATAGTTGGTTGGTTGACAGCGGGGCCACTCATCACTTCTCTGGGTACAAAGAAGTCCTCTCTAATCTGGTAGAGAGGGAGACTAAGTTGATAATCATTCTCAGAGATAACTCCACTCATCCTGTAAAAGGATTTGGATCTTTCAAGTTTCAGTTGAACCCTAGGGAATCAGTATTGTTGCATGATGTTATGTATGTTCCAGGTCTTATGAAAAATTTGATTTCTATGTCCACATTAGAAGATAAAGGGATGAGGGTTGCCTTCATTGATGGAAAGGTATTAACTTTCCCTATTGATTCACATATCAAAGATGCATTCACATTAGGACTGAGATCTCAGGGACTCTACAAAGTCACAGAAAGGCCACTTCTAGCATTGGTTCACAACACCAATCATATCAGTGAATTATGGCACTGTAGGCTGACTCGTCTACACTATGATTCTCTTCCGAAATTGAAGAGACTAGTATCAGGTATTCCTAATGTTCAAGCTCAACATGCTGGATTTTGTTAAGGTTGTGCAAGTGGAAAGAAAACAAGGGTACCATTCCCCTCCAGTAAGAACAAAACAATTGACATCCTCCATGTCATTCATTCATATATTGTGGTCTAATGCCTTTACACTCGGTTGGTGCTCATATCTATTACATCACCTTCGTTGAGGATTTCTCAAGAAAGACATGGTTGTACTACCTCAAGCATAAGGATGAAGCCTTCAAAAGATGCCAGGAATTCAAAGCTCTCGTCGAAAATCATTCAGGGAAAATAATTAAAGTTTTTAGGCCTGACAACGGAGGAGAATTTATGTTAAAAGAATTCGTGGCATTTTGCAAGAAATAAGGGGTCGAGAAGTAAACCATTTTTCCTTGTATGCCTGAACAAAATGGTTTAGCTGAAAGGAAGAATCGGTCGATAATGGAAGTTTCTCATGCCATGCTTCATGATTAGAAGGTACCAAAGTTTATGTGGGATGAAGCCACACATGTTGCTGTGTATGTTCAAAACCGGGTGCCTCATCAAGCATTGAGAAACAAGATTCCAAAAGAAATGTTTACAGGTGGCAAACCTGACATCAATCATCTTCGCATATTTGGATGTCTAGTATTACTTCATGTGCCAAAAGGCAAAAGAAATAGGTTGGAAGCTACAGGTAGAAAATGTATGTTTATGGGTTACTATGAAAACTCTAAGGCTTACAGAATATACATTTTTGGTCAAAGAAAGGTTGAAATTAGTAGGGATGTAATATTCGATGAAATGCTACACTTAGTAAAGCAAGAGACCTTCCTCCACTTCCCAAGGAACATGATGATGACAAGGACATTCTAGATGGTCCTTCAATGCCAAAGTCAGATGATATTGATACTCGCATGGAGCCTATGGATCCTCTATATCCATCTCCTGGTGATCCTACTACAAGGAAAAGACCGCTTTGGCTTCGCGACACTCTATAGGATAGTGAAAGAAGTATTTCCATCCATCGACCATTCAGAGAAAGCAAGGAAGCTTGCAGGTATCAGGGATATTTTGCTACTATGAGCACCATGATTCAAGTTGAACCATCCTCATTTGAAGAATATGTCAAAGAACAAATTTGGAAGGATGTTGTGGTTGAGGAATACGAATCTATCGCGAAAATTATGTATGGGATGTTGTGCAGAGACCACATGAGAAGTTTGTTGTCACTTCGAAATGGTTATTTAAGATCAAGCATGGAATCGATGGCAGCATTGAGAAATATAAAGAGAGGTTCATATCTCGAGGTTTCTCTCAGAAAGAGGGAGAATATTGCAATGACATATTTGCTCTTATGGCTCGATACAAAACTATCCGCTCGATAGTTGCCCATGCTGCTAGTCAAGGTTGGACCCTTCATCAGATGGATGTAAAGATTGATTTCCTCCATGGTATGTTACAGGAAGAAGTGTATGCGGAACAACCACAGGGATTTGAAGTGGAAGATCGCAGAACGTGTGTTTGCAGGTTGAAGAAAGCATTGTATGGATTGAAGCAAGCTCCCCGAGCTTAACATGCTCGCATTGACAACTATCTAATGAAATTGGGTTTCACAAGAAGAAATGTTGATCCCAACCTCTATTTTAAGTTTTTCCACTAATTCTGGTTCTATATGTTGACTATCTATTCTTAACAAGAAGTGAACCGTTGATGATAAAATGTAAGAGGAAGTTACCCTCTAAATTCGAGATGAAAGACCTCAGTCTCATGCACTACTTTTTGGGCCTTGAGGTGTGGCAAAGACTTGGTGAGATATTTCTCTCACAGGGAAAGTATGCAGTATAGAACGGTTTGGTATGATCGAGTGCAAATCGACGACTACTCCGATGGAGATGAACTTCAAGAAGCTACGTGAAAAAGCAGCCAGGCCTGATATGGAAAATCCATCTGATTATGGAAAGATAATTGTGGCTCTGATTTTCCTCGTGAACACCCGTCCATATATATGTTATGCAATTAACACGCTGAGTCAGTTCATGACTGAGCCCCTTCATGTGCATTGGATTGCGTCCAACCATGTATTGAGATGCTTATATGGATCAATCACACTTGGTCTGAGATATTCTGTTCGAGATATCCAACTTCATGGATACACTGATGTTGGCAAGGAAAGTAATGTCATCGACAGAAAGAGTACTCTGGATGTTGTTTTAGTCTTGGTTCTTAAATGATATCCTAGATGAGAAGGAAGCAAAAGTCGGTAGCTTTGAGCATCGCAGAAGCAAAATACATTGCTACTAGCATGACTAGTTGTGAAACTGTGTGGTTAAGGAAGCTCTTAAGTGAGCTCTTTGGTCAAGTATTAGACATTATAGTAATATACTGTGATAATAAGAGCGGGATCTGTTTGGTAGAGAATCTGGTATTTCATGACAAGTCCAAACATATCGAGATTCGATATCATTTTATCTGTGACATTGTGCAGAGAGGTGTTGTCAAACTTCGCCACATATCGACTAACAATTAGATAGTAGATATTCTCACCAAAGCACTACCGAAAGGTAAGTTCTTGGTCTTCAGAGAACAACTTGGACTAATAGATGTATCCCCTTTGGATAAGGGGCAACACTGATAGAGGACACTGAGAAAGCTCTTCCTAATCCGCTTGAGCTCTCGAGGTGAGGAATTGAGAGAAAGGGCTCATGGGGTTGAGGTATATCTGGATAATATGACATTTTCCTATCTCTCACCCAGGGTTGAGATGTTTCTCCCCTATCTTCATAGGGTCAGAGATGCTACTCCCATATCTGGTCTATGCAGAGTATATCCCAGTTGGGATCTGTTACGTAGGTAAATCCTCTCTGCGGACAGAGATGATCCCTCTAGCCCTAGGGTGGGTCTAGAAACAAAGGGAAATGCTAAAGTGTTGCTTCCTAGTTAATGAATGAACAAGAGACACGGTAGATTGACCTACCTAAAATCCAATGCTGTCGTCATTGCGAAAAGAGTAGTAGCCTCTCGCTCCTGCCTTGGCAAATCACAATCCATTCGCTGTTACGCCTGGATACCTGCACATAGAACAAGAAACAAGAACAACATACGACATCATAGTTTCACTCGTAACTATTAACCAATCAAAGAGAGCTAAACATATCGCATTAAACAAACATCATAACACAATAGTGGAACCAAACAGTAGTCATGTATATAAGTATGTAGAAGGAAGAGGTACAACTGATGCTTTGACATCGCAGTCTCCTCCAGCGGGGTTCAGTTGAAGCGCGTCTTAGTACTTGTCAAGGGATTTAGACGGGACGAGGGCCTCAAGCTCTCTCAATGGAGTTTCTACCTACTCTATCTCTTTTTGAATACAACTCTTCAATCTATGCTCAATTATTCAGCTATAGTATCGGTTCTCCAAGTTCAGCTCTTCAGCGGTTCAGCTAGCTAGTACTAAGAGAGATAGTTTATTTTATAGAGGGAAAGGAGGAGGTTGGGATCCCTACAAAGGTGGGAGGGATTCCTATCATTTAGGAGAGTTCTAAGAGATGTGGTAACTACTAACTAAGGGAAGGATTCTGTGGTTGTTTCAGTTCAAACACTCCCAATGACTCATCCTCGGGGTGGTTGGAATGGAACCTCCGCCTCTATTTTTAAAAAACATTCCATAAACAGCTTGGTGCGGGTGTCTAATTGGCAGAGAGTGCCAACTAGTACGGGCTCAGTGTTAAATTTCCTGGTCAGCGTGAGGGTGTAACTGGCTACTCACGCCAAGGCAAAAATAAGGATTTTTACATCTCTGCTCAGGGAATTGTCAACAAGAAGAATGTTGCTTTCATCAAAAGAGATGTAAGGCTGCTATTTTCAAAGCATGACACTGCTTATTGGTCACCGAAAATGATCCGGATTTATGCAGGAACGCAACAGAATAAACACATAACCATAAATACAGAGATGCAGCGGGAATAACACTTCATTTCATTAATATCAAAGAACTGAAATTTGCTTACAGACAGAATGGAAATAAAACTAGCTAGGGCACTCGTAGCTATCTTTGAGAAGAGATGTGGCGGCTACAGGCCTCTGAACTGAGTTACAATGAGGCTCGAGGGCCTATTTATTATTGAGAAACAATGGAGAACCCTAAACATCCCAAAAACCTAACCCTAGGAGATGAAGCGCCACAACTATGGGCCCCGTTTGGGTAAATTGGTGTTTCAACTTCCCAGGGACGTAAATTTGGCATCCTATCTCCGTTTGACGCACATGATACATCATTAGAAAGCTCAATCCGAGGAATACAACTATCAAGACTAATTGGATGATCCAATTCGTTGGTAAAAGCATACCCAAAAAACGTCGTTTAGGGCCTCAAAACGGCTCCGGAAGTTCAGGACCCGAAAAACTGCTAAAAATAGTAAGTTATGCCGAAACTAAAAAACTGAAAGAGACAATGGTGGGGGCCCAAGTGGAATAGGCGGGTGGCCACCAATATCCACCTGGATCAGAAAAAACCCTCCAATGTGCGAGTTGGGGATTGCAGGGACAATGACAAAATTTTGTGTAATAGATGCCCCCTAAAGCATGAAGTCTTAGGGAGAGGGAGGGTTGAAGTGCTTTATGAGAATTCATTCAAACCAAACATCGTTGTCAGAATACCTGCAATGACAAATACAACCGATATTTGTGATACATAAATCATGTGGCATGGGCGCATCCATCCATAATAGAGTATATAAAAACCGAGATTCGAGGTATGGACACAGCCATCCAGCAGTAAGGATCAATAAGTAGACTCGGGTATGGTTGCAACCATCCAATCAAAAGAGTCATGCAATAGGTCATGATAATCCACAAAAATCCGCAGTCTGGATTTTATCAGACAAAACCCAAGGTCTTGCGCTCCATCTCGACATGAACAAGTACAATTTTGAGCATGCGAATGTATGAGATGAATTCGAACATGCAGGAAAATCGTCTGATTACCAGCAAATGATGAAAGTCGTTAACGAACGTGAGAGAAAAACCCAATGATGACGATGGTCCTCAAGGTACAAAAGGTATAATCTACGGAATGCGAACAATGATCTGATGTCGAACATCCGCAAAATCACTCGATCGAAGGCCAATGATGTGAACCTTGCGTCGAATGCGAAAAACCTGCCATTGAGGCATGCAAGCTCCAAGGTACCAGAAGGGAGTTTATAAATCAAATTCCTTGATAATGAACTGAAGTCGACAGGAAGTGACCTAGTCAAAGGAGGGCCATAATGTTTCCCACATCATCGACACGAGACAGAGGAACATGATGAAAACGAATCAGGACCAACAAGGAATCAGAGGAAGGTTGACAACTGCAAAGGCAAACTTCTCTTGAACATATCAGCAGCACGACACTGGTTTTGACAGTGTTTGACATCAAAGGATCTGAGGTCATGAGACGTGGCAAAGAGCAGATGAGAGGTCAAAAGAGATTACCCAAACCCATGGAGGCAAACAATGACGAAATGAGATGTCCCCAACCCGACACGAATGCAGACAAGTGCCATGTTCAAGAGCAACATACTGCCAACATAACTAAAACTTGGTTCCATTTTCCCCCACCATTTCTGGCGAGTACCCCAATTATTTTTTTAAACAAGCTTGAAGGGGATAGCATATGCTTGCAATGTAATTTTTTCCTTCGGACAAATCCAACATAGTACATTTTACGAGCCCTAGGAAGGAGGAACTCAAATAACGTCATGGTGATGAAGTCCGATGTCATCAAGGTTTAACGAGTCTGAAAAAGGAAGAACTTGACATATTTTCATGTTTAGAGAGTTTGAAAAGAAGGCAGAAAAGAAAACTCCAGCAGTCCTTTTTCGTAGGTAGTCCCATAGATCTGAAAGGGTAGAAAACTGTGTCTGAGAGAACCTCTTAGTCGCGATAGGCTAAGGTATTCCTTTTTCGTAAATAATCCATCCAAGCCCGAAAAAGGGTTAAACGTATACTGGGTAGATATCGTTTCGCAACCATTTAACGAGTTCAAAACGACAACAATCTTGACAATATTTTCAGTTTTAGAGAGTTAGAAAAGAGCTGAAAGATGACTCCAACAGTGAATTTTTCATGTTTTTACTGAGTCTGAAAAAAATATAAAATATAACTCGTTACTTCATCATTATCGTATGAAAAACCTGTTGCTGCACAAGAGATATGTGTAAAACCCATTTCTCGAAAATATAAAAATAATTGAAAAATATGTCTTAAAACCTAATTAGGGTTGTGAAAAAGTCATAAAATGCTTAAAACCTCTCGTGGAGTAATAGTTACCTATTTCACTGTGCAATCTTGCAGCGACGATAGCGACCGATCCAACAAACCAATCTCAAATCCGTCTGCTCCAGTTAAGAGCCGAGATCCCTCTTGTCATTTTGAGTCATTTCCTACCATCTGCATTTTTCAATTTTGAATTATGGGGGAGGAAATGTAAAAATTAGGGCATCGTGGTTGGCGCGGGTTTCAGGCACGGAGTCGCGCCAACCGCTCAGTTTTTAACGCTAAGGCACGCCAACGACGCAAACCATTTCTAGGCAAAAATGCTGATCAAATAACCCAATTAATCACAAATTTAAGGATCAAAATTGACTAATACCACTCATATGAATGTGTTTGCAAGTAGAAAGAGGCAAAATGGTTATTGAATGGAAAGAACGGGAACATAGTGAAGAAGATGAGCTGGTCATTGAAAATGAGATATTCATGCAAGCTCTCAGAAACTGTGGTTTGAAAAAATTCTTCTTAACGCCGTGTCTCCGAGCTCAACCAGAGTTATTACAGTATCCGGTCTGCATATGGGACGAAAATCAAGAGAAGTTCATCCTTCGGGATTAAGAACTTGAGATTGAAGTTTATAACGTGTATTTCATAATAGGATTGTCGCGGAGGGGAGTACCACCAATCCTAACTGGCACTCGGCCTTGCATGGAAAACATGACCATGGTGATGGACAGGGTATGTCCAGGAGCACGGAAGGGGTCAGGCAATGGGAAAGTTGATATCCAAACTATCCCAGACTTGACACTAAGAGTAGTGTTACATACCATCACATGAGTTGCAGGGTCACAAGCACCACACGAAGCAACAAAGACATAGTTGCTCCTTGCTGTAGACTTCTTGGCATCGACCATCTACAACTGGGCAGAGGTCGTGACAATAAACATGAAGCGCCAGCTAACAAAATGCAAGAAGTCCAAACTGAAACAATTTGGTTATGGTTCTATTCTGGTATCGTTCTTCTTGGAACGACTACCCATTTTCCAACGACAGGAGGTCATAGTCCCGACACCACCAGCGAGAGAACCACATATGGCTCGATGGGCAACTCTGATGCCAAGGGCAGGGGGCGGTCATCAGATGTCATGGAGGCTGAAATTCTTTGATTGGCTTCGTCGAAACTGATTTTCGTGGAGGAATGGCCCTACTCCAGTATAGCTTTCACTGATGACCCGGACCTCCCACTCCCGGAGGGAGAGGATTGGGATGAAGATTTGGGTGAGACTCATTTTTTAAATTTTATGAGTATTATGATTTATTTATTTTTTATTTATGCATGTTCTGACATTAAATCCATGTGTGTGCAAATGTTGGCCCAGAGAGACCAGCAGGCATGTCACCGATAGCGAGGCGAATCCCTCGCGATTTTGACCCTCAAGGTGAGGGCGGCGAGGAAGATGAAATAATGCTTAATCTAGAGGGAATCACACGAGGAGTCCCGGATTATGCACGATTTGACGATGTTCTACGTGCCTACCAGAGACATACTGTAGGGGTACCCAGCCGAATTCATCGCTTGTTGAGGCAGCTCGTACAGGCAGTGACATGTTATCACGAGCACCATGCCAATTAGACACCTAGGTTTTATTTTATCTGCATATTTTGAGAGACATGGTGTCTCAGGATGTAACAAAAACACACACATATTTTTTGAAGTTATGATGCACACGGTTGCAAACATGTGATATATATATATATATAATTTGTAAAAGCATCATCATATGTAAAAGATCCATGTAGGAAAATAGATGTGTGTGTGTGTGTGTGTGTCTCTCTCTCTCTATATATATATATATGTATATATAGAGCTCTCTCTCTATATCTCTCTCTCTCTCTCTCTATATATATATATATATATATATATAGCCTCTCTCTCTATATATATATAGGTATATATAGAGCTCTCTCTCTATCTCTATATATATATATATATGTATATATATATTTTCTCTCTCTCTCTATATATATATATATATATATATATATATATATATATATATATATATATATATATATATATATAGAGAGAGAGAGAGAGAGAGAGAGAGAGAGAGAGAGACACACACACACACACACACACACATCTATTTTCCTACATGGATCTTTTACATATGATGATACTTTTACAAATTACTCAAATGTCTATCTAATACAATGTTAGCCACTGTATCAGTTAATGTGTTCACTTGTCTAGGAATATGTTGATAGGTAATAAAATCAAAATGTCTTTCCAAAAAACGAATACGTAAATACAATCTCAGAATGTGCAGATTTCTATTTGAATAATGATTATTGAGTTGCAGTACGATAAGCTGTGAATCTAGATTTACAAGCAATGTGCGTATGCCGAGGTTGATTGCCTCGGTTAATATCTCAATGACAACGCTATATTCAGCAACATTGTTTGTATTTCATCCTAGACAAATACCTTGTAGATCTATCTACTCACTAGCAGGATCATAAATTACCCAGGCTACCAAAGACAAATTCCTAGTATTGCGGGAAGCACCATCCGCGAAAATCGACATAAGGAGTAATAGACATCTGCACAATAAGCAAGACCTAATAAGCAGGAAAACGCTCACAAAGCACATCGAACCAAAAAAATGTAAAAAAATGAAAAACAACACCTATGTACACCTATTACGCATGAATGACTCATGCATAATAATTTTTGCGATACAACCCATTTATAGGTTGTTCAAGAGGATGGCCTTCGTAATTAATTAGCTCATAGGCCCCATTCTGTAATACACGTTTAACGATGTAGGGCCCATGTCACTGTCCCTGCAATCCCCAACTCGCACATTGGAGGGTAGTTTCTATGACCAATAAGCAGTGTCATGCTTTGCAAATAGCATCCTTGCATCCCTTTTGATGAAAGCAACATTCTTCTTGTTGACAATTCCCTGAGGAGAGCTGTAAAAATCCCTATTTTTGCCTTGGTGCAAGTAGCCCGTTACACCCTTGCGCCGAACGGGAAATTTAACACTGAGCCCGCGCTAGTTGGCACTCTATGCTAGTTAGACACCCGCGCCAAGCTGTTTATGGAATGTTTTTTAAAAATAGAGGCAGAGGTTCCATTCCAACCACCCCGAGGATGAGTCATTGGGAGTGGTTGAACTGAAACAACCACAGACTCCTTCCTTTAGTTAGTAGTTTCCACCTCCCTTGGAACTCTCGTAAATGAAAGGACTCCCTCCCACCTTTGTAGGGATCCCAACCTCCTCCTTTTCCTCTATAAAAGAAACTATCTCTCTTAGTACTAGCTAGCTGAACAACTGAAGAGCTGAACTGGGAGAATTATACATATTATAGCTGAGCTACTAGAGAAGATAGAATAAGAAGGAATTACGTCGAGGAAGCTTGAGTCCACGCGTTCATCTCGTCCCCAGTGGAGTCGCCAATTTTTGTATGTAGGTAAATCCTCTCTGTGGACAGAGACGATCCCTCTAGCCCTAGGGTGGGTCTAGAAACAATGGGACACGCTAAAGTATTGCTTCCTAGTTAATGAATAAACAAGAGACACGGTATATTGACCTACCTGAAATCCAATGTTGTTGTTATTGCGAAAAGAGTAGTAGCCTCTCGCTCATGCCTTGGAAAATCACAATCCGTTCGCTGTTACGCCCGAATACCTGCACATAGAACAAGAAAAAAGAACAAAATATGACATCATAGTTTCACTCATAACTATTAACCATTCAAAGAGGGCTAAACATATCGCATTACACAATCATCATAACACAATAATGGAACCAAACAATAGTAATGTATATAAGTATGTAGAAGGAAGAGGTACAACCGATGCTTTGACGCCGCAGTCTCCTCCAGCGGGGTTCAATCGAAGCGCGTCTCAGTACTTGTCAAGGGATTCGGATAGGATGAGGGCCTCAAGCTCTCTCAACGGACTTTCTCCCTACTCTATCTCTTTCTGAATACAACTCTTCAATCTATGCTCAGTTATTGATGCAGGGGCATTAGGCACTAGCTAGCAATATAGAAGTTTTGTCCACATGTTGTGGCTAGTAGGGTTCGAAACCACCAAAATTGTAACAGCTAGGTGTCAATACCTCAGCTATTTGTTTTGTTTTAGAGTAGTTAAGAGTTGTAGAAGTTGAATAGTCAGTTAGTCATGTTTCAGTTAGTTGAATTATTGTAAGAGACTTTTGAATTCCAAAACGGTCCTCACCGAGGAACCAAGGAGACACACTGTAATGTATATAAATATAACCCTCGGATGTACGAGAAGGGGGAGGAGAGTGCGAGAGGTCTCAGAATAAACTCTGTGTATTAAAATTGTTTCTAATTAAATGGTTTCTAATCTTGGTTGCCATCGGAAAGATCCAATTATTTGTCTATGGAAGGGTCGTTTAATTGTGAAGCAATAGATTCTGTATATGTATGAAATTCCTGAGTCGAGCCTCTGTATCGACTCTACATCTATTTGTCTCTCGTTCCCTTCAAATTGTTGTCTGGATAACCCGTGAACCATCTCAACCACAGGCGAGAGTTGCGCATAGACAAGCTGGATTAATATTGCAAAACCACGAGCAGTTTCCGGTCTTTTCCGCACCGTTTTTGGCGCTTGGGTGGTAATTCTGGAGGGAGCAGCGATCCCATTCAGCGTTAGACACGTGGCTTAGACCACTGTTCCAAAACCACTGTGTAACTTGCGATTTCGCGCGTTATCCATCGTACCAGGACGACGAGCGAAATCAATGAGATCCGTTGATTTGAGAAAGGCCCATCGAACGGTGGGCGCTTCACAAAGATGCGCGAGGTTTTATAAAGGGGCACACGGCTTATGATAAGTGATTTATATAAAGTACATGGCAGTGGGACCCAGGACCGGTTCTACTATAAAGTTTGGTTGTAAAGCGTGGAGAATAATCGTAAAGACGAAGGTTTAATTATTAGTTATAAGGTGTCGGGGTATTATATAAAGGCGCGGAGTTATAACTTTGGTTATAAAGTTGGAGACACAATTGAACATTCGCTGTGAAATTATTTATTCGTCAATTTCTTTGAAATTGACAAATAAATATAAGGGAAAATAACAGAGCCACGTGGGATAATGAAAGGGGAATGCGACAGAGCCACGCAGTGTTGACCATCCCTCCATTGGGTGTTGACTTTCGATGTTGCTGCGTCATTTGTGGTATCGGAGCATTTGTTTGAATTGTTTCGTAGAAAGCTGACATGGCAGTCCGAGTTGGTAGAGGTGCTGGCAGAAGAAGACCTGTTGCCAATGCAGAGGTGTTGGGGATGTTGCAGAGGGTCGAGGCCATAATGGATGCCATGGAGCGAAGACAGACCGGGGATCCTGAAGACACCAGTGAACCAGAAATGGAAGAAGCTGAAGAAAATGTTGAAATTCCTCCTGACTTGAGGCTCTTGAGAACTGTTATGGGGTCTTCAGTTAAGCCTAGAATTAAAGTGTCAAGCTATGCAGGGGGACTGAATCCAGAGGAGCTGGTGGACTGGATAAATGAGTTGAAAAAATGCTTCGATTATGAAGAAATAAGTGAAGATAAAAAGGTTAAGTTTGCAGTAACAAAGCTGAAGGGACATGATGCACTTTGGTGGGATGGAGTGCAGGCATAAAGGAGGAGAGTTGGTAAACAACCTATCAAGAGCTGGACCAGAATGATGGCTAAACTAAAAGGTAAATTCCTACCTAGTGATTACCAGTTGACATTGTATAGACAAATGCAGAACCTGAGACAAAGGTTACTGACAGTGAAAGAATACACAGAGGAATTCTATAGAGTGAGCATAAGAGCTGGGCAATTCCAAGACACACCTGAGAAGACTGCCAGATATGTGAATGGTCTCAAGCTGGAGATCCAAGATGAGATTGGTCTTCTGTCTCCCAAGACAGTAGAAGAAGCCTACCAGATGGCCTTGAAAGCAGAGGAGAAACTCCTGAGAAAACAATCTGCCAAGAAGAGAGGTACTTTCCATGGGAAGGGAAGTCAGGGTGGTAGAGGGAAGCCTACACCCAAGGATGGAGCTAATAGTAGCTCACCTCAGAATGCATCTACAGAGGATGATGCAGGGGGCAGAAGGGGTCCTTACAGAGGAAAAGGAAGAGGAGGCAGAGATAGAGGCAGAGGTAGAGAGTTGAGGTGTTATAGATGTCAGGGAGTGAGACATAAGCACTATGAGTGTCCAGAGAATGTGGGTGCTGGTCCAAGAAATGTTGTTGTTTCCCAGGTTGAAGAAGAAGCAGAAATTGAAGAAAAATTTCTTCCAAAGAGGGGAGAGTCCTTGGTGGTTAATAAGGTCCTGTTGAAACAAACCAAAGAAGTCACTGAACCTGCACAAAGGAAGACTTTGTTTAGGAGCATATGAAAAGTCCAAGGGAAATGCTGCTAGCTAATCATTGATAGTGGCAGCACAGACAATTTGGTTTCCACTGAGGTGATAGAAAAACTGAAGCTGAAGACTAGGGAGCACCCCACTCCCTACAGGGTGTCCTGGCTGCATAAAGGGCACCAGCTGGTTGTGAAAGAATAGTGTGAAATAGAGCTGCAAATGGGCAAATACAAGGACAAGGTTTTGTGTGATGTAATGCCCATGGATGTGTGTCATATACTGCTGGGTAGACCTTGGCAGTTTGACAGAGCAGCAGTGCATGATGGCAAGAGGAACACTTACAAGTTCTTCAAAGATGGGGTACATCATATATTGATTCCCATGGAAGAAGGAGAGCCATCCAGCAGAGTGATTGATCCAAAGACCTTGTTGCTGAGCGGGAAGGAATATCTGCAGCAGATAGAAGAAGAAGAGGTAAGCTTTGCTTTAGTTTGCAAACCAAAAGTAGTTCTTACTTCTACAAAGATTTATGATTTGCCAATAGAAATCCAAGAAATGTTAGATGATTACTGTGACATTGTTGTGGATGATTTACCTGACGAGCTGCCACCTGTGAGAAAGATCAGCCATCAGATAGATTTTATCCCTGGTTCAAATCTGCCAAACAAGGCAGCCTACAGAGTGACTCCCAAAGAAAATGAAGAAATCAGGAGACAAGTACAGGAGTTGGTGGACAAAGGACTGATAAGAGAAAGTCTGAGTCCCTGTGCAATACCAGCAGTTTTGAGCCCAAAGAAAGATGGAGGCTGGAGGATGTGTACTGATTCCAGAGCAATCAATAAGATCACAATCAGGTACAGATTCCCTTTGCCCAGAATTGAAGATTTAATGGATTGTTTGAGTGGTGCTAAATATTTCTCAAAGATAGATTTGAAGAGTGGATACCATCAGATTAGAATAAGAGAGGGTGATGAGTGGAAAACTGCCTTTAAAACAAATGAAGGACTGTATGAATGGATGGTAATGCCTTTTGGGTTATCAAATGCACCTAGCACTTTTATGAGACTTATGAATGAAGTAATGAAAGAGTTCATTGGTAAATTTGTGATAGTGTATCTGGATGATATTTTAGTTTTCAGCAGGACTAAGGAAGAACATTTAAGGCATCTTAATCATGTCTTGAAGAAGCTGCACCAAGAGAAATTGCTGATAAATTTGAAGAAATGCTCATTCATGAAAGAAGAGTTGGTGTATTTTGGTTTTGTTGTTTCTGCAGAGGGATTGAAGATGGACCCAGAAAAGGTTAAGGCAATTGTAGAGTGGCCTTCACCCAGGAATGTTTTTGAGGTAAGAAGTTTCCATGGACTTGCTAGTTTTTATAGAAAGTTTATAAGAAACAATAAAGAAGAGCAAACAACCATTTAAGTGGACTGCTGAAGCAGAGAGAAATTTTAAAGTTTTAAAGCAAAAGATAACAGAGAAGCCTGTTTTAATTCTGCCTGATTTCACCAAACCATTTCAAGTAAAATGTTATGCCAGTGGGGAGGCCATTGGAGCTGTGTTGAGTCAGGATGATAGGCTTGTAGCCTATTTCAGTGAAAAGCTGAATGACACCAGGAGAAAGTATTCCTCTTATGAGAAGGAATTATATGCAATTGTTCAAGCATTGAAGAAGTGGAGGCACTATTTGATGTCCAGAGAGTTTGTATTGTATTCTGATAATCATGCTTTGCAGTATATTGTACAGCAGCCCAAGTTGAAACACAAGCATGCTAAATGGGTTGAGTATCTCCAAAGTTTTAATTTTGTTTTGAAACATATAAGTGGCCAAGCCAATAAAGTAGCTGATGCTTTGAGTAGGAGACATCTGCTTGTTCAAGAGACTAATTTTGAAGTTGCAGGATTCGATTTTCTCAAAGAATTGTATAAAACATATCCCGATTTTAAAGAAGCATTTGAAGCATGTAGTAACCCTGTTCTAACAGATAGAAGTCAGTGGCTGGATTTTTTTTCTGCAGGAAGACTTGTTATTCAGAAAGAACCAACTGTGTATACCAAAATGTTCCATGAGAGAAAATTTGATCAAAGAAAAGCATAGTGGTGGACTTGCTGGACACTTTGGTACTGATAAGACTTATGAGCAGCTGAGTCACTTTTATTTCTGGCCCAAGATGAGAACAGAAGTGGACAAGTTTGTGAAGAACTGCAAGATTTGTCAATATGCTAAAGGAAGGAGCCAGAATGCAGGATTGTACACTCCCTTGCCTATTCCAGACAGGCCTTGGGACATGGTGAGTATGGATTTTGTTCTAGGACTGCCCAAGACTTAGAGAGGGAATGATGCAGTCTTTGTTGTGGTGGAAAGATTCTCCAAAATGGCACATTTCATTCCATGCTATAAAACTAGTGATGCCACCCATGTTGCTAACTTGTTTTTCAAAGAAGTTGTTAGATTGCATGGGTTACCCAGGAGCATTGTTTCAAACTGAGACACCAGATTTGTGGGGCACTTTTGGAGGAAATTGTGGAAGAAACTTGGTACCAAACTAAGTTTCAGCTCAACTTATCATCCCCAGACTGATGGACAAACTGAGGTTGTGAATAGAAGTCTGGGAAATTTGTTGAGGAGTCTTGCAGGAGAGCATCCCAAGCAGTGGGACCATATTTTTCCCCAAGCAGAATATGCATATAATGATTCGCCAAACAGGAGCACAGGGCAGAGTCCATTCCATATTGTTTATGGAATGCATCCCAGAGGAATATCATAGTTAAGAAATCTAGGAAGGGCAGAGCTGAGAAGTGCAGATGGTGAGGAATTTGCTTCAGAGATCCAGGCCATACATGAACAAGTGAAACAGCAACTACAAGGCAGCAGCATCAAATACAAAAGCAGAGCAGACTTGAGCAGAAAGGAAGTTCATTTTGAAGTAGGAGATCAGGTTTTGGCACACTTGAGAAAGGAGAGATTCCCAAAGAAGCAGTACAACAAGTTGAAGTTCAAAAAGATTGGGCCATGCAAGATACTTAGGAAGTTTTCTGCAAATGCTTATGAGATTGAATTGCCATCTGATGTTGGAATATCTCCCATTTTTAATGTCGCAGATTTGTACAAGTATGAAGATGATGGTGCAGAAGAAGGATCAGCAGACAGAGAGCAGATTGAGTGGAAAGAACAGCTACCTACAACACAGCCATTGTAACCAGAGAAGATATTGGATAAAAGACCATTCAGGAAGACCAGAGGACAAGGATACTATCAGTACTTAATCAAATGGAAGGATAAACCAAAGGAAGATGCCACTTGGATGACTAAAGGAATGTTGCAGAAGATAGGCAGATCAGTGGAAGAGCTCATGGACAGGAGCCCATGAAGAAAATTGCCCTCAGGAGTCTGATGCAGGGGCATTAGGCACTAGCCAGCAATATAGGAGTTTTGTCCACATGTTGTGGCTAGTAGGGTTCGAAACCACCAAAATTGTAACAGCTAGGTGTCAATACCTCAACTGTTTGTTTTGTTTTAGAGTAGTTAAGAGTTATAGAAGTTGAATAGTCAGTTAGTCTGTCTGTCATGTTTCAGTTAGTTGAATTATTGTAAGAGACTTTTGAATTCCAAAACGGTCCTCACCGAGGAACCAAGGAGACACACTGTAATGTATATAAATATAACCCTCGGATGTACGAGAAGGGGGAGGAGAGTGCGAGAGGTCTCAGAATAAACTCTGTGTATTAAAATTGTTTCCAATTAAATGGTTTCTAATCTTGGTTTCCATCGGAAAGATCCAATTATTTGTCTATGGAAGGGTCGTTTAATTGTGAAGCAATAGATTCTGTATATGTATGAAATTCCTGAGTCGAGCCACTGTATCGACTCTGCATCTATTTGTCTGTCGTTCCCTTCAAATTGTTGTTTGGATAACCCGTGAACCATCTCAACCACAGGCGAGAGTTGCGCATAGACAAGCCGGATTAATATTGCAAAACCACGAGCGGTTTCCGGTCTTTTCCGCACCGCTTTTGGCGCTTGGGTGGTAATTCTGGAGGGAGCAGCGATCCCATTCAGCGTTAGACACGTGGCTTAGACCACTATTCCAAAACCACTGTGTAACTTGCGATTTCGCGTGTTATCCATCGTACCAGGACGACGAGCGAAATCAATGAGATCCGTTGATTTGAGAGAGGCCCATCGGACGGTGGGCGCTTCACAAAGATGCGCGAGGTTTTATAAAGGGGCACACGGCTTATGATAAGTGATTTATATAAAGCACATGGCAGTGGGACCCAGGACCGGTTCTAGTATAAAGTTTGGTTGTAAAGCGTGGAGAATAATCGTAAAGACGAAGGTTTAATTATTAGTTATAAGGTGTCGGGGTATTATATAAAGGCGCGGAGTTATAACTTTGGTTATACAGTTGGAGACACAATTGAACATTCGTTGTGAAATTATTTATTCGTCAATTTCTTTGAAATTGACAAATAAATATAAGGGAAAATAACATAGCCATGTGGGATAATGAAAGGGGAATGCGATAGAGCCACGCAGTGTTGACCATCCCTCCATTGGGTGTTGACTTTCGGTGTTGCTGCGTCAGTTATTCATCTATAGTATCGGTTCTCCAAGTTCAGCTCTTCAGTTGTTCAGCTAGCTAGTACTAAGAGATATAGTTTCTTTTATAGAGGAAAAGGAGGAGATTGGGATCCCTACAAAGCTGGTAGGGAGTCCTATCCTTTAGGAGAGTTCTAAGAGAGGTGGAAACTACTAAATAAATGAAGGAGTTAGTGGTTGTTTCAGTTCAACCACTCCCAATTACTCATCCTCGGGGTGGTTGGAATGGAACCTCCGCTTCTATTTTTAAAAAACATTCCATAAACAGCTTGGTGCGGGTGTCTAACTGCCACAGAGCGCCAACTAGCGTGGGCTCAGTGTTAAATTTCCCAGTCGGCGTGAGGGTGTAACTGGCTACTCGCGCTAAGGCAAAAATAGGGATTTTTACAGCTCTGCTCAGGGAATTGTCAACAAGAAGAATGTTGCTTTCATCAAAAGGGATGCAAGGATGCCATTTGCAAAGCATGACACTGCTTATTGGTCACAGAAACGACCCTCCAATGTGCGAGTTGGGGATTGCAGGGACAGTGACAAAATGCTATGTAACAACATCATACCCTCCTGCAAGGCTTGATGGGAATACCGCTCCCTTTTTGGCCAACAAGTTGAGAGTGTACTTGGGGTGTACAGCTCGAGTTGATTATGATGCAGGTGTTATACCAATTGACTGATGAGATTCAATGATGGGAATATCGGTAGGCAACATGATTGGGTTGAGGTTTTCTCCCCTTTCATGATTATGGGTTGAGACTGAGCTCCTAGATGAGATCCTAAGGTCGGAGATGTGCTCCCCTGTGTAATGGATTATCCTATTGCTAGGTATAAGTGGAAGCTATTTCTCCTCGATTATTCTTCTTCTAGATTCTGGAAAGTTTCAACAGATGGAGTTGAGTCGTGATGACACCTTTATGCAAAGAACTACAAGCAGAGATTACCAAGTGAAATTCTTCCTAGTTTAGAGGGAGTGTTAATTTTTGGAAACTAGAGTCAAATTCCATATTGAACAGATCACATGGTTAAGATTATAATTTCATTATATTCCTCTTTTCTAGACAATCAAAATCGACCTATAGATCGCCCCAATTGGTTAACCAGAAGTTAAGTTATGAATTATTTTATTATTTTTATGGGTCGACCTAAACTCATGTGGATTCAGTCAAAGCCCCAAGCGGTCCCTCACAAAGTTATAAATAAAAGCGACCCCAAGATCATTGGCACATATTTTCTCATGAGATCGTCTTCATGCTCTCTTGGTATTGGTTCGTAGTTTTCTCTCTTAGCTCACACGGGTACGTCAAGAGAAGCTTGGGTGTAGGATCGGGATCACTGATAAAGGCTCATATTGGATCTAGGTATTCTGAGCCAAAGTCACGGGCAGGCCACGTTGAGGTAGTGACTGAGCTAAGGCAGAGTCGCAAGCAAGACTTGTCAATGTCGTGGCTGAGCTAGCAAAACCGCGGGCATACCTTGTTTAGGGCATGGCTAGGGCTTCTAAGTCAGATCGGGTTGATTTGGACCTCAGCGGCACAAAGTGCTTAGATCATGGTCAAGGTTACCATAACCACGAGCTCATAGTGTTAAGGTCACAATTGAGGGATTTTCTGGGCATATCTAATTTGGATCACAATAATTTGCTTATGCATCGTCTTCATTCATCCGTCGCTCAGTCACAATCGCTTTAGAACATTCATTGACAACATTTTGGATCTAGATCTAGAACTGGGCATCTAAGATCACTTGGTTTTGGTGATACATCAGATCATATCTGCAAATCTGTAGATCTGATCTATTTGTTTCTGCTACACATATATGTATTGGGCTCATTGTACTCTCTGTTGAAAACTTTTTATGACGACCTATTGAAGAAGAATATTTGAAAGGGTTTCCCCCATAGTTGGGTGTTTCCTTGGTTTTGGACCAATCTGCTGTCTCTTATGGACGTGTTATTGTATTCTATGTCACTACATGCATTATTCTATCTTCAGTTACTGTTTGTGGTTATTTACACTGATATTATTGGATGCATTGTTAATGAAAAGTAATTTGGGCTAAAGTAATTGATTCAACATAGAACAATATGAAAAATTAACACATTGAGTCTCTCCTAGTAACCTTCCCACTAATATTTGACACGGGGAAGAAATTTTAGGAGTGTGAAGGTGATTTTATCATTATCGGCAAAATTTTGGACCGCGTAATAGCCATCTAGCATATTCAACCATTTCTCTAAATCTTTTTCATCTATGTGTCCTTCCAATAGGGGGATATTGAAGTTAAGTTGTACCTGGAAGTGTGCCAAGCTTCCAAAAGCTCTGCTTGTTGAAGGTTTTTTTTACCGTTGTTGGGAGTCGTCAGAGGATCTTAGCGAAATTGTCCATCATTTAACTCCTTTTTCATGTAAGTGCTTCCTTGAGCAACAGTTTGTCAAAATCTTCTTCTCTGTCAATTTTCTTTTCATCTGCCATGTGAGGTTGTCAAGGTCGATAAGGATGGTTTTTCAAAGGTTGCAATAGTTCGAGTGTGAGCTCCTTGTATCCTGACCTTGTTGGGGACATGCACAAAAAAATAGATAAGAGAAAAGTGCTTTGATGCCACTAATCGAGATTGGAGGAGGAATGAGACTTAAATATTGACACGAGAATAAAAATTAAAATTTCCTAAAAAGTCACCCATCCCAATACTATTATGGCTCAAGCGCGCTCAACTATAGAGTTCTAATGAGATCTAATGCATTAATGTCATTGTGATTCAAGTTATTTAATAAAGGAAACTTCACAAATGATAAAGGAATATGTCACAATACTTAAGAGAAATATTGCAGAATAATAATATAATAATAATTTAGAATATGGCATGATGCGTAAAAGAGATATTGTATAAAAAAACATTATAATAAGAACTCAATGAGTAAGAGAAATATTGGAAAATAACAGAAGAGGAACTCAAATATTTATTGAAATGGGTAATATACCATGAGATTGGATCATGAGAAAAAAGATGATTTACTCCACGGTGAAATTATGTATTTATACTTTTCATGGGCATGTGTAAGAGAAATATTGCAGAAAAATAACACAAGAGGAACTCAAATATTTATTGAAATGGGTAACCATGAGATTACATCATGAGAGAAAAGATGATTTACTACACGACAAAATTTTGTATTTATACTTTTCACGGGTATCTTTCACCAAGAGTCATGCCTCCTATTACATTTCAAATAACATGGTTTACAAAATCCATGGGTGAATGCCATGGGAAAATATAATAAATTACGACACCATGGGTAAATACACTAAATTATTATACCATGTGTAAATACCATGGTTTACAAAATCCATCGGTGAGTATCATAATTAAGATGGTAAAATTGAAATCATTGTGCGATTAGATTCTCACTTTAATAATATGATTTATTTTCTTTATTTTTATGCATTATCCATGGTTTTAACAACCATTGATAGAAAAACAATTATTGACTGCGGTAATTATTTTCCACCTGGATCAGGATGGGACTTGGCAGATGTGTAGTGATTACAGGGCATTGAATAAAATCACACTCAAGAACAAGCACTCCCTACCTAGGATAGCTTATATGTTGGACCAGTTGCAACAAGTGAAATACTTCACCAAGTTGGGCTTAAAGTTTGGATATCACCATGTTCGAGTTGGAGAATAAGGTACTTGGAAGACCACCTTCAAAACTAGGCAAGGTTTGCATGAATGGTTAGTCATGTCATTTGGCCTATGTACTGCGCCAACTACATTTGTGAGTTTTATGAATGATATATTGTGTCTTCTTGTAGATTCATTTGTTATTGTCTATTTGGATGATATGTTGGTATACAATACTACCTGGGAGGAGCACATCTCAGATTTGACGCAGGTGTTAGAGACATCAAAGAAGCACCAGCAGCTAGTAAATCTCATGAAGTGTGAGTTTTCATATCAGTCTTAGGCATATACGGGGTATGTGATAGGTGGAGGAGAGTTGAAGATATATCCTGCCAAGATGGTGGCCAACATGAAATGGTTGGTGCCTACTAATTTTTCTAAGGTTAGGAGTTTCATTTGGGTAGGAAAGTACCTGAGAAAATTCATACCCTCATTTTCAGTAATAATAATGGCACTGCACAACATAGCAACAAGTGGCAAGATTTTCCAGTGGGGAAAAGGTCAGTAGAGGGCCTCTGAGAAGCTATAGAAGAAGAATATTTAAGCACCAATTATGACATTACAAAACTTGTAGTAGCCTTTGAAGTGGAGATGAATGGGAGCGGGTATGTTATGGGAGTTTTGTCAATATAAATCCCCTTTGTGGACAGAGGTGATCTCTCTAGCCCTAGAGTGGTTCTAGCAACACAAGATTCTTTCTAATGCAAAGCTCTCTTAACTAACATTTACAATGCGACGAGAAAAGAGACATAAATACCTTTTTCCCAACGCTACGCTTGAATATGTTGATGGTGACCTTGATCCACGATCCTTGTAGGCCTACTCCCTGCTATTGATGGCATTCGAATACATGCAGATGATCAAGAGACAGAAACAAACATAATACAATACATAATAATGTAAACGTTAGCTATCTATCAAATCAAGGAGTACCAAAATATTTCATAAACATTTAGACAAATATAGAAAGAAAACATCAGATGTTATTATTGATAAATACAAAAGGAGAGCTTGCAACCTAGGCCTTGATGTTGGAGGCGTCCTTTGGTGAAAATCAGAGTCCTTCACCGAAACTCAAAAGCATTCCTTCTCTTGAACACTTGGAATTTATCACAATGCTAGGATGCAAGAGGATGAGAGCTCAGACAAGTATGACAATGACCAACCGAGCTCTAAAGTTGGTGGGATGAGGGATGTGAATTTATAGGAAGGGAGAAGAGGTTGGGAGTTCATGAAAGAAGGAGGAAGGCCCACTTTATAAGGGATAAACCCCCATGGATGAGATCAAAGCTCTAAAATTAGAGAGCTTGACCTTATCACCACTATTTAACAACCAACTCGCCGCCCTTGAGCTTCTAGAGGTCGAAGCTTCTCCTCCACTCGAGGAAACATTGTCAAAAAGGGGATCAACATGGTTTTCCAAGAAATTAGGGCACCAACAGCGCTAAGGCAGAACTGTGAAAATGACATCAACACGATCATGGCACCAGGAAGGGCGTTGAGCCAGGAAACTAGGAATTTGACCAAGTATCTTTAGTAAATCTTCCAAGGCAATATTCTTTGGATCTTTAGGGGATATGTTAACATATTTCTTGATGGTGGAAACATTGCACATGATCTGTCACAGGGCATTCCAAGATCAAGGACGGGAAAATGAGCATGGTGAAAAATTATTCTGTAACAGATGCCCCCTAAAGCATGAAGGTAGAACAAGGAGTGATGGCTGAAATGCTTTACGAACCAAGGCAAAGAACATAGAACATCGTTGGAAAACCTGCCAAACCAAACATTTTACAATATCTGACATCTCTGGTATGAAAATTACTAACCACATAATGTTTCATTATGCATCAAATAACACATGAACCCACAGCATGTTCGCAGCCATCCGTCTAAAGAGATCATAGAAATGGATCCGCAGTATGGACGCAACCATCCGTATAGATAGAATCGTGTATACAATCATGAATACTCAATAACTCCTCGCATCCTGGACCAAAAATCAGATGTGACCCAGGGTCTTTATTGCGGTCTCAATCAACCCAATGTACAAATCTAGCCATTCGAATAAATGTGTCGATGTCGAACATGGTAGAAACCACCTAATTACCGGTCAATGATGATAACTGTTAACAGGCACGAGAGAGACCACCAATAATGACGATGGACCTCAAGGTACTACAACACAATCTACAAGCATTAATTAATGTGTTGAAGTCAAACACTTGTAGAGTCATTCGATCGAAGGCCAATGATGTGAACCTGTCGTCGAACACGAAGAACTTGCCATTGAGGCATACAAGCTCCAAGGTACTAAACATAAGTTTCAAAATCACCTTCCTAGATAATGAACTAAAATCGACAGGAAGTGATTCGTTGAAGGAGGGCCATGATGATTCTCACATCATCGATGCAAAACAATAGATATCGTAAGATGATAGCAGTCATTCGGGATTGTAACAGAGGACGTCAGATAATAAAAGTATGTTTGACAAAAAAAATAATTCTGTTGAACATATTGGAGACAAGACTCTGGAGTGTGGCAATATTTGACTCTAATAGGATCAGAGGTTACATTGACAAAATTGGTAATCAAATGAGAGGCAAATGGGTATCCCACACCCATGGAGGCAAAGTGACGAATGTAGGATGTCCCCAACCCAACACGAATTGTAGATGAGTGTTATGTTCAAGAGCGACAAGCTGCCCAAATTACACATTGGATGTTCACTTTCAATTTTCTCCCGTTATTTCTAACAAGTACCTCTTTATTTTTTATAGCTACTGTGAAGAGGATATCATATGCTGAGCATGTAAGTTCATTCTTCGAATGAATCCATCCTAGTAAGTTTAACGAGCTCTAGGAAGGAGTAACTCGGCCTCGTCATGGTGACAAGTCTTTCGTCGTTTAATCTTTAATGAGTCTAACGAAAGGGTAACTCGGTGACTTTTCATGTTTAAGGAGTTTGAAAAGAAACAAAAATGAAACTTCATCATGTCCCTTTTCGTAAGTCATCCCTCAAATTCGAAAAGGTAGAAAAAAATATTTGAGAGAACCTCTTGACCATGTTCGATCAAGGTATTCTTTTTTCGTAAATAGTAAATCTCAGCCCGAAAAAAGGGGTAAACGTGTACTAATACCACGTCAATTCATTCACTTTAACGAGTTTGAAATGACAAGTACTCGGCAACCTTTTCATTTTTCGAGAGTAAAAAAAGAGCTTAAACTTAACTCCTCCCATGGGAACGAGTGGTATAAGGGGTAGCAACTGGTTCTAGTCATTATGGAACTGCTCAAAACATGTAAAGGTGAAGAGGCTAGCTAATAAGACCACTTCATTGCAACGGTTCACCAGGAAAGGGGAAAACAACCAAGTGAAAGTGTATGTTCGTCCAAGAAGATAATGATGGTGGAATGAGAAAACCAAGGCTCATCTGAAAGGAAATAGGAAATCACGAGAGGTAGCGTGAGAATGGTTTCATTTTTACACAAGGTTGAAACATAGGAAACTATGCTTGAAATTGGTTTCATTTTTACACAACCTTGAAACATATGGAAAAGCTATGCTTGGATTTGGTTTCATTTTTTCACAAGATTGAAACAGAGACAAACTATGCTTGAAATACATTTTCTTTCCCACGACATGGTGACTCAATTCGAGGTACATGCCCCCCAAACTTCAATTCAATCACCTAAGTAGACTACTGGCTACTAATAGGTGGATGGAATGAAGGTTCATTTACGAGATCAAGTGAAAGACTCAACTGGGATTTTACGAGATCTAGTCAAAGACTCGAATTGAAAGGGGATTTGTTTCATTTTTTAACGAGGTTGACACAGTAAAAGACCTATCCTGATGGGGACCTATTTCATTTTTTAATGCGGTAGACATAAGAAAAGGAACTTTTATCCGAAGATCTTGTTTCATTTTTTAAGGAGCTTGACACAAAAAAAGGAACTTTGCGCTAAACACCTTGTTTCATTTTTTAAGGACCTCAACACAAGAAAATAAACTTTGCTCGAAAGAGATTGATTCATTTTTTAAGGAGCTTTACACAGGAAAAGGAACTTTTCTCCGAAAATTTTGTTTCATTTTTTAAGGAGCTTGACACAAGAAAAGGAACTCTACTCCGAAGAGCTTGATTCATTTTTTAAGGAGCTTGACACAAGAAAAGGAACTCTGCTCTAAAAACTTTGCTTCATTTTTTAAGGAGCTTGACACAAGAAAATGAACTCTGCTTCGAACACCTTGTTCACGACCCATGAGAGGTCATGGATTCCAAGAGGTTCTCATCATATGGGAGAACAACACTCTGGAAATCAGGGTCCAATTCCCCCAATACATGACACATAGTATCACTGACTAGATCATTGGAAGACATGAGCATGGAACAAGTGGCCACATAATTGACCTATGATCGGGAAGATACCACTTGCATATAAGGACCATTAAGGGAGGATGGTTTATTGGGAGCCAGATTAGGGTCAATGAGCGAAAGTTGATCAATGGTCACAATTCTTCCTTCATGTGGAAAACAAATCACATGAAATAGAGAACAGACAAGAGATCCCATGACATAAGTATAGTCACACCCAAGGAGTAAGTTAAAGTCCAAGGGGACTTAGACAACCATCACGTATATATAGACAATCTTTCCTCCCAAAGTAATAGGCAACTTTGGAAGGATCCCTAACGTTTGATTGGTTTCTCTATTAAATGCTAACAAATTATGGGTAACAGGCACAAGCTGTGGAGAACTGAAAACTTGCCAAGTATTTGAGGACATAATACTAACCGATGCGCCTTCATCTATTATGGTTTAGGTATGGCCACATTATATGCTTGTACCGTGATCTCAAAGGGCACGTAAGAAGGAAGATGATATCCTGTCAGTCGAATCCAATCAAAGGAAGAGACCAGACTACTTGCAGTGGGTAACGTGGGAACGAGAGAACTACCCCCTTATGTTACAGGAACGGGAGGATTGCCCTCCTGTACTATGGGAATGGGAGGATTTCCCTCCAATTCATGGGAATCTGAAGAAACAAAAAGAACATGAGCGGTATGCGGTTCACTCTCTATAGGAAAGACTTGATCAATTGAAGGCGAAATCAAGTCAATCATTTTCTCAGCCAATCGTTGGTTTGGAATGGACTCATGAGATACCCTTTCAAAGAGAGTGGGAATGACGAGAGATGAATTCTGATCAATAATTTGATTAACTAGAAGAGGATCAGAGGAAAGCTTCTGGTAACCAACCGAAAGGCAAAGCTGAGAAGCCGTGAGGTTATCCAACATTTTTGTGGCTTCATCCATAAAAGGACAAATATGATTGTTATGATTCCCTCCACATAACCTACATGAAAAATTAACTTTACCCTTTTCCCATGGGCCTTATTATTACTAGTTGTAGACTTGTTACCAGCATGATCTCTAGAGGTCGATGAAAAGGGTCGATTCCAGTCAGTAGACCACATTTCTAACACCCTAAGAATTCCAGGACAATCTCTAAGAAGATGGTCACCCTTACATAGATTGCAAGGGAATTTGACTTTTCCTGACTGAATGGAAGGTCTTTCAACATCATTTGCATCAGTATCGATGGTCACTTGGTTGCCCCCTTGCTTATTTTGCTTCTTCTTCTTCTTATCTTCTTGGTTACTAGAATTCTGACTTTCACCAGGCGAAGAGGAAGAACGAGGTGAAGAAACTGGTGAATAATGTGAGGGGTCAACCTTAGGATCAACATGAGGTTAACACTATCCAAGTGGAGGTAAAAATGGTTGAGAAGAAGCTTGGACATTTGGAGCCATGGTGGTTGAAAATAACCAAACTGGTAAACCAATGGTTAATATCAGGAGGGACAATGTTGCCATATAGGGAGTACCAACATTTCCAAAATAAGGAAAAGAACCAGGATTCCCATATGAGGGGATTCCTTGATTGTAAACTCATGTACTGTTGCCATTAGTCTCAACCTAATATCTTCTAAGGAGTTATGCATGGGTAAAATGTTATTCCGTGGGCAGTAAATTTTAGAAATTAGACACAAAATAAATCTAAAAAGGGTGTACTAGGCATAAAGGTTTCCCAAGTATCGGTGAACTGCATAATACCTTTTGGTGAACCAAGAAGTACGGGCAGGCAATCTCCTGAATGTTGTGTTATGTGTATCATGTTTACAAGGCGACCGACTCAGTTACCTACGGTAGGCTTGTAACCAAATGGTGTCTCCCAAAATATACGCGACGGTACTTGGGAGTCTAGTCCATAGTAGTGTTTTCTAATGTGTAATCGTTCAATGAGAGCATCCTAAATATACTTACCATACATAAATATATTTCCATACATGGGACGAGACATCACCCCCTGGGTTGTAACGCAAACCGTTAACGACAGCTCCTACATTTTACGACGTCAGAACACGTCTCTAGCCTAGACTACTAAATATTCTCGTTAGTTCCAATGCTCCTTAATGAAAAATGGGTTCATTTTAAGTTTATCTTGATTAAAGTTTCAATTTCAAGGCTCAAAACAAGTGTCACCTGAATCCTTATAGTTCAAACTAAATGCAAAAAAGAAAGCTTTCCATTTCGATGAAGTCTAAACTATTTAGGGAAGAGAGACAAGCAAAAATGCGATCAATGCAGCAACGATAATGCCCCCCAAACTAGTTCGAAGCTACGAAATACAATGCTTTTCAATCAGATTCACATTTCCCAAACAAATGCAACTTATTGAAAAATGAAAATGCTTTTATTTTCACTAAGAATATAATCAAAAGCAAAAAAAAATGAAGGAAAGAAGAAATGCAAATCCTTTCACTTTTCTTTCAATCGAACAAAACAAAAACCACTTTAAAGAATGTATGAATGAAATGATTTTCACTCTTCTTAAAACGATAAAAATAATCTAAATCCAAACTAAAATGGAAATCATTTCCAATTTCTTTTGAATTTAGAAAAAAAAAAACACACTCTTCTAGACCTGTGAATCAAACAATTTGTGATCCTATGTTTGACACTAAACCGAAGGGGAGATTAGAGACGCAGTGATGACTAGAGTATCCAACAAGTCACTTTGAATCAAGTCAAGAACAATGCGACAAAGGGTGTTTGAAATGGTGAAGAATTCAAAAACTTACAAACAAATAAAAGAGACGAAAATGACTCGCTTAGAGAAGACAAGTAAGTCAAACACATAACAAGGAGATCACTGAGATCCTACATACTTCCTTCAAGGGCTAGGACACACTGGAAAATCAAAAGGGAAACTCAATTTTTCCTAGGTCTGAGATCAATTCTTTTGTGCTAAGCATAAGTGTGTTGAAAGGAAAATCAGCACGGTTGTACTATATAGAACAGTGCTACCAACACCACTGTGCAAACAGAAGGCACGTTGGTCACTAAAAACAAGGAAAAATAAAACAGAGTCTCACACAAACACCACACCTGACACAGTGAAGTGACTATCAATCCTTACACAAGCTGAAAGAGGCCTTAGTAGATTTAGATTTCGAAAATCGATCAAATTGATCCAAGATCCATTCGGAAAAGTAAGACTAAGAGGCTAAGCTCCCCAGCAGAGTCGTCAATTCTGTTGTCAAGATAAATCCCCTCTGCGAATAGAGGCGATCTCTCTAACCGTAGAGTGGTTCTAGCAACACAAGATTCTTTATAATGCAAAGCTCTCTTAACTAACATTTACAATGCAACGAGAAAAGAGACACAAATACCTTTTTTCCCAACGCTACGCTTGAATCCATTGATGGTGACCTTGATCCATGATAATTTTAGGCCCACTCCCTGCTACTAATGGCACTCGAATACCCACGAAAGATCAAAAGACAACAAAAAACGTAATACAATACATAATAAACGTAAACATTAGCTATCTAGCAGATCAAGGAGTACGAGAGTATTTGTATAAACATTTGGACAAATATAGAAAGTAAACATCATATGTTATTACTAATAAATACAAAAGGAGATCTTACAACCTAAGCCATGATGTTAGAGCCGTCCTTTGGTGAAAATCTAAGTCCTTCACTGAAGCTCAAAATAATTCCTTCTCCTTAACACTTAGGCTTTATCACAATGCTAGGATGCAAGAAGATGAGAGTTCAGACGAATCTGACAATGACCAACCAAGCTTTAAAGTTGGGGGAATGAGGGGTGTGAATTTATAAGAACAGAGAAGAGGTTGGGAGTCCATGAAAGGAGGAGGAAGGCTCACTTTATAAGGGATGAACCCCCATGGATGAGATCAAATCTCTAAAATCAGAGAGCTCAACCTTATCACCATTGTTTAACAACCAAATCACCACCCTTGAGCTTCTAGAGGTCAAAGCTTCTTTTCCACTCGAGGAAACACTGCCAGAAAGGGGGTCAATGCTTTTTTCCAAGAAATTAGGGCGCTGACGGTGCTAAGGTAGAACTGTGAAAAGGACATCAGTGCGGTCATGGCACCAAGAAGGGCATTGACCCAGAAAACTAGGAATTTGACCAAGTTTCTTTAGTAATCTTCCAAGGCAGTCTCCTTTGGATCTTGAGGGGGAATTTTAGGATCAGGGATGGGAAAATGAGCATGGTGACAAATCACTGTGTAACAGGGAGTCGTCTTTATGTAGGGAGGAAGGCATGTATGCTACCATTATGAAGTATTTATGGGGAAATTCTTAACTACCCTACCTACGACAAGGAGCTCTATGCCCTGGTGCAAGTTGCCTATTGCAGACAAAACTGCAAAGAGATGTTGCCCCGTGACCTAGTGGTTGTTAGTTCACCAAAAATATATAAGCACAATAAAAAAGACATTCAATATTCCCAATCCTTCATGATTTACAAGCAGTCATGCAATCGTTTTATACTATGAGGAAGAAGAAGCTACCTTGCCTCCTGGAAGGTCAAGGACGGATCTTGAGTTCGATGTCGATATGTTGCGCTCCACACAAACGATCTAACCGATTTGTATTCGATCTCAATACCTGCACACAATCATGAACATACAAAGACGACAAGGAATCTTCCTCATAATATCATTAGATAAACGATAACATAAAATGATTACAAGATACAATCATATACATGAAGGGAACATGGATCTTCGTTAATATAAAAAATGTCGCTTCAATACCTTACTTTCAACTTCTCCTCTTCGCAATTCGGCAGAGTTTCCCCACTAGACGAGAATATGAAGAGCACTCTCCTATAGCATGAGACCTCACAGGATCTCAAGATAATGAAAATATATAAATGGGGTGTCAAGATCTTAGCAGCAGCATGGCTCTCCAAAACTCACTCTCTCTGGCCTTAGAACTAGCTTGACCCTCTCAAATGATCCAACAAAAATAGGTGAATGACAGGTCTCTAGAGGATGAATGTAGATGCTCATGATGACGAGAGGTTAAGGAAAATTCTAATGGATTAGTCCTGGCCAACTCGAATGGGTGAGTAATCGAGCTCATCTCCTAGGGACTTAATGAATCTCGAAGGTTCCTTGGACCACAGGCTCCAAACTAGTGTGGCCTGAGCCGTGGGCACAAGAGGCCCTGGTAGCGGCTCAAGCCCCTGGGCCACGGGCATAAGCATGCTAGCTTGCGGCTCTGGGTCAAAACTGGGAAAATAAACCCCTCCTGCTAGGGAAAAATCATCAAGTAGCAAGGGCTAGGGGTCAGTGATGTAGGGGTAGTAAAATAGGATGATAATAAATTCCCCCTAATGTATGAGGTCAGAATTAGTAGCTGGTGACCGAAATTCATTATAAGAAAAATAAGAGGTCTTAGTGGTAGTGGGGAAACAAAGGCAGGATCACAGATCAAAAACACTGAAGTAGCGGTCTCAGCTGTGAAGATAACATCCCCGAGGCAGGCATACCCATGCTCTGTCATAAGAAAATACTGAACATGGCTGCCAAACATACATTGTGGATCCATGATATAAATGACTAAGACATGGTCACAACGAACATACACGGTGGATCCATGTGGCTCAATGGAAAGAGCATAGCCACTAAAAACAATTGTGGATCTATGTGACTCAATGGAAAGAGGATATCAACTAAAAAAAATCGTGGATATATGTCACAGTATACATCAGCGGGACTATGGACACATGGCAGATAAAGAAGTGTCCCATATAGCCCTCAAAGTACATAAATGATACATAACTCCAATGCAGCCCAGGAAGGGTGGCATATAAGAGTGGGATGGCCCTAATCTAGGGTCTTCTACATAACCTCGATGGTATGAATCTACACATGCGAATAGATAAGTTGAAGTTGAGCAATGGTAGAGACTGCCTGATTACCAGCTAATGAGGTAAACCAGTAACAACACGAGGTAATCCACCAATGAGTAAGATGGACCCCAAGGTATCTAGTATAGTCCACTAAGTGTGAATGAATGAGCTAATGTAAAACACTAGTGAAATCAACCAATCAAGTGTCAATGATGTAAACCCACTGTCAATCATGAGGAAGCTTGCTAGTGAGAACTGCAAGCTCCAAGGTAATACTAGTTCCTAGATCGAGCTCTTGGATAATGAGTTGAAATCGACAGGAGAATATTCGTCAAATGAGGGTCTTAATGTATCCCCCATCAATCGACACGGAACATACCAAGATGATGTGATGTATGGATGAAGTCATGAAGCGATGAAGTATAATTGACACAAGGATGGCCGACTCAAAATGGTCAATATGCTATTGCGGATGGTGGACACAAGCTGAAACTTCCCTTGAACACATAACGACATGACACAAGAGTGACCTGGAAGCATGACTGAATGAGCACCATGTGATATCATGCAATGATGCAAGATACATCGAGGCACACTACATATGACTAAAAGAGTAACCAACCTAAGGAGTTAAAAGACTCATATGGATGGTGCGACTCCTTGGCAAGCTAGAACCCAACTGTAAGATAATGAGATAGACAGGTGTCATGTTCAAGGGTGACGCAAATGACGCTGCCAATAAATGAAAAATAAAGATAGATGTTCCCTCCCTTATCTTTTTATAATTTCCTTTTTTGTAAAGATGTCCCCCAAGCCCAAAAAATAGATAAAAGTATACAAGCGGGAACCTTCTATCCATAGCAGACTAGGGTATTCCTTTTTCGTAACTAGTTTATCCCAGTTTGGAAAAGGGTTAAATTTATATTAGGTAGATGATACTTCAAGTAATTTTACGAGCGTGAAGTAGACAAGTTCACTTGACAATATTTTCTAAGTCAAGGAGTCTGAAAAGAGCTTAAATAAAACTCCTCAGGGAGGGAGGAGTGGTATAAAGGGCAACAACGGGTTTTGGTAATGGTGGAACTAATCATGACATAAGGTGGACACAAGGCTGGTTAATATGAGCACTCATCGTACTAGTTCCTCCAATACATGGTAACACACCAAGTGATTGCGAACGGTAGGCCAAGCACATGATGATGATGGATGAGAGAAACCAAGGTTCAAAGATGCAGAAGTAGGCTAATAAAAGTGGCAATCACAAGGGATAAAAATGTGGAATCCTCTTGAGGTGTGGCTATAAATATAGTGAAGAAGAGGACATGAGGCTCAAATTCAAAGTCATGGCGAGTCAAAAGGAGGGATTTCGTGAGATATAAAAAATGACTGCATGGACACCGAGATGACAAGAAGGTGTTGACTAGAGTATCTATGATCAGGTAAGTGTTGGGTTGTATAAATCACTGTTAAATGACTAAACTGTACACATTAATTATCAATCCAGGGACGTCTTTTATTCCAATGACAATTGCACTGTCTGTGCCGATACACCAACCAGAAGCAATTCCAAAGAAAATAAAGTTGCTAAAGTAAATGCTGGAAGTAAATCACTCATGCATAAATAAAAGGATCTACAAGACTGGAATCACACTTCAATTAATTTGTTCTAGCACGCCACACAACAAGTATCCTACTGGTATCTCTAATATCATATGTGTAATAGCATACAAAGTATTGAAATTGAAGCGGATATATGCACAACTGAACATCAACAACAACACTCCATTGATACATAAACTGAAATACAATTACATACACATAAATACTTTAATCACTACAATCCCTGATAATAAGGAGGGCCCTTCATCCCTAGCAGGGCGCAGGTAGAGGAAGAACTTAATGGAAACTAAATTGAATAACGCATGTAACAGCAATAACAGGAGAATCTGTATTAATCTAAGTACAATTACAGAGCCAAAATAATGTTGTTCTACGCTAACCTTTCGACCTCTAGGGCCGAGATCTATATAGCGGTTACATCTCAGAAAATCAAGGGATGGATCAGTCATGAGAATCTTATGATTCTCATGTTGATTGAAATAGAAGACATATAGTTATAACCTTTCCTTAATAAAGTTATGACTATAAAATTATAGATTACAATCAAAACCGCCCTTAGGCTGTTATCCCAGAAATAAATTGCTAAACAACTTCTTCAACTATCACAATAAAACGACAGTTGTAGTGTGGTAGCTAAATGACAGATCATCAGCAGGTGTTGACGAGATTCGGTCAACGATACAACTGTATCAACAGTTTTCCAGTGGTTCTGTAACAGCAGGGTGTAACAGTAGTTGCCATTGGATTTATAACAACAAGGTGTAGCGACATCGCTCGCTGTAACAACACACCCTTAACTGCTCCTGTGTACTTCGTGCTCGGGATCTTTGGTGGTACAAATGACATCTGGAAAGACAACACAAAGACCATAGATCTTCTCCAAACATTCATCCTCAATTAGTCATAAAAAGGCACGATATATCATAATAATTGATGAAATGGCAGAGTAATGAAAACAAGGTAAAACAAGACAAGTTAGGATAAAAAGGTAGGAAAAAGAGGCAAAGACAGTTCCATTGGTTATGGTCATGAGGCAAAATAGGAAAAAAAAATGTAGGAAAAATGTGCAAAACTGGCACCCAACATCTCCCCCTAACTGAAATACTTGCATGTCCTCATGAGAACTCATTTCTCATGGGAATATCTTCGGTGCAGTCGGTGAGATCATAAGCACCAGCTGTATCTTCGTCTGCAGACTTGTACCCCTGATTGGCCATCAACTACCATACTTAGGGCTCAAACTCATACTTACTCAATTCATAATTACTCTGATAATCCTTAATTGGCAGCCAGATCAAAGGAAACTTGAATCTCAATCCCAACCATAAAGCACCAAGGGATTGTATGATCTGTGCATAATCTGGTACATGTGTAAAAACCACCACGAAATTATGGAATGAGAATGGGTCCCCTTTCAGTAGCTCAGTACTGCTGGCTTCCGTGCGTTTCAAGCACCCTGTCAAGGCTCGGCTCTTCATCAATGAGAACTGATTGAGGCAGAAGTTCACAAATCTTCTTCTATAAGTGGTAGCTGGTTCTTTAATCCCAGGGGTACTCAACATTCTCCTAAATTTTCACCTTAAGTAGACAGCCCATCCTGGTTCTGCTCGAACCCACAATGTCGTCTTCTCCTCATTAGTCTCCATAGTTGTGATGGCCAGAAGCCATTCAATATGATTATTCATGAAGGATACAAAAGCTCTCAACTGAATATCTCCCATATAGGATAATACTGTCACAACCATCTGCATACTCACATGTTCACAAATAATATTGTGCAAGAATAACTCACACAACAAAATTTGCTCATTGAAATCGAAGGCACGAAAAACATCTAGAAATGTGCGAGTGGAAGAACATAAACAGGGTCTATACTCTATAATGGATTTCATCTGGAACAAGAAGTAACGTTCACACAGAAAAATAGGATAGGATGGAGAAGGCTGCCTACAACCCAGCAAATTGAGGGTGATGTCATGAAGTTTTTACTTGTTTATGGTGAGGTCCCGAACCTGCTGCTATAACAGCAACAATTGTTCCTCCTATTTCTTCAGAGCTTCCTTCTTCTTATAATTCTCCCATCCTTTATTCAACTCTTCTTTCATCCATCTTTCATGTAAAGTGTGTATTTCTCTTTGATGTTCCTTTAGCGAAATCGTCCCATCTTGAAGGGAGATTGCTTCCTGTTTCCACTTTTGTAATTCAGAAATTAACAAAATTTTCTTAGAACTCCATCCCGAGGTGGGACCCGACGTTCTTCTACATTCAATATCCACATCAATAATGGGTGTAGCAGCCTCTGCTAAATTCCACCTCTATTGCTGGTTCTTGTGTAACAACAACTTCCTCTGTGGGTTCTTGTGTGCCAGCCCTTTTGTTTCCACCTAGAGTAGCCTCTATGTCCATTGTTGTCTCTTCTACAATAGGAGTGGCCTCCACAGGTTCTTGTGGGTCAGCTTCTTGGTCAATTATTACAGGAGGCTCTGCGTTAACTGCTGGTTCTTGTGTAATAGCATCATCATCAGCAGGTTCTTGTGTAACAACCTCCTGTTGTTCTCTTTCTGTTTCCATTGGCCTAATATTTTCTCTACAGACCTTATATCCCGTTGCTGTTAAGTCTTGAAAACATGTCATGCATACAGACACCATAATTTCCTTCCCCTCAGATATTTTTTGCTTTAGTTATTCACTTTCCTTTCTTAGATTTTCGAGTTCTAAAAACAGGGCATGGGTTTCGTCCTTACTTGATGAGGAGGGTTGCCTTTCTTCTAAAAATTCTTCTTCTGTTTGCTTTGCAGCCGTAGGCAAAGGTCCTGCAGGTACGCTGGTTTTCACTCTTTGTTTTGGTCTTCTATCCCCAATTGGTTCATTAGTAGGCTCTTTACCAATTCTAACTCTAGCAAGCCGAGTCTGGGTTTCCACTTCTTCCTGACTTCCTCTTGAAGTCGTGGTATGTTTCCCCCAACTTGTCCTCGGCCTCTTTCGCTTGAATTCTTCCCAGGTTTTTCCTTGCTGGCCTAGGGCATCCAACATGATTAACTTGATGAGTTCGTGATTAGTCACACATGCCTCTGGGTATGTCGTTGTTTTTACTGTTGTCGCCATATGTTTGATGTTCCCTAACAAATAGAATGGAATATTAATCCTTTGTTGGTGCCAAAGGTGATTAAGCAGAGGAAAGTGATGGTTGAAAACTATCGTGGATCTTCCCTCACAAGTGATATATTTAATTAAACCTAGGGAAACATCTTCCCAAGGATGAGTAAGTGACAACCTGTCAATTCCTCTCACTTTCTTCTCCAGTTTTTCTTCTCCTACTAGGAAGTCTTCTTTCAAGGAGGGGTCATTAATTTTTATGTTAAACCACCTCCGCCCCTCTACTAGTAATGAAGTTATCCGGGAAATTACCTCTCCATTCACCTCCACTTACATGCCCCTTACTCGGGTTTGATTATTGTTCAAATTATGAGAAAATTCAATTGCCACTGCCTCGTTTGAGCCTTCAAGCTTATGGAAATACTCAATCCATCCAGAATCTCTGAATATATGGCAGGCTTATGGAAAATTATGCAAGGTGTCTATAGAATCCGGCTCATTCCTAATTGCTTCTCCACTCATCTTTGTTGTTTGTTTCTAAATTCGCTTCTTGATGCTCAGCCCCACTGTAATATCACTGCGTTTCTGAATTCACTTCTTTCTGTTCAGCCCCACTGTAATATCAATGCGTTTCTGAATTCGCTGCTTCTCAGTGTCTCTGCTTATCCCAGTTGACAAGTCTGAAATTAGGTTGCAAGGTTTCAGTCGATGAGGTTGATGGGAGGTGACAACTTTTACAGATATACTGAATCGTACCTCACACTAATATTCATAAATGGCTTGTTATGGAAAGTGATGGGATTTACTACACACGCTCTTTTCCAACCGGATTCAATCATCATTGGCAATTCTGTTATTAATTAGGTGCATGCGGATTTGATAGATGTTTATGACTACGAATTTTTTCAATGATTTCAAGACATATCCCCTCCCCCACCTTAATGTGACGGCCGGCCACGACCATCACGGGAATATTGTTACTTTTGCCTATTAGTCACCGAATCATAAATGAAAACGTTTACCTTTTTAATGACATACCTGAGGTGACGTGGAGGAAGGTTTAGAATTGGCGGTGTCCTGCTTGTAGCGCTCATGTTATTGCGTTTGGTCGGCATACTTATTGCAGTTATGGAGTGAATCATATGAAACAGTGTTTGTGGCTATCGACTGTTGCATGTGTAACAACCAAGACAACCCTTAGATTATTCTTAAAAAGGAAGTTACATGAATATCATCATCCTAAAAAATAGATCAGAGAAGGAAGATGATGTTTCAAGAAGAAAAACATGGGTGTAATAGCCGCCACAAGAGTGGTTTTTAGTTGTTACCAACTCTCTGAATGCGCCCCAGAAAGGGGTTTTCACAGTTAGATTTATTTATTTTATTTATTATTATTATTATTATTTAACAGGTGTAAAAACTGCCACAAAGGTGGTTTTCAACTGTTGCACTTATTGGAATTTCAATTTTGAGGCGGCACAGGAGAATGTTCCCCTGCTGTTGTCACATGAAGATCAGAGTCCGCAACAATGTTGACAAATGATTCCTTCGAAGTGGGTTGATGATATAACCTTAGACAGTGCCCATTAACCAGTAACAGTGTCTTAGCACTATCAATGGTAACCAGTTGTATAGTACCATTGTAAAAGAACATATCCACTTCGTAAGGACTTAGCCATCTGGTGCAGAGATCGTCTTTGAAATCTTTGAACCTTGAATCATAAAAAAAATCCCAATCTCCTTTTTGGAAATTTTTATTCTTAATAAACCCATCATGCCATCTAGCTCTTTGCTGTTGAATGATCTTTGTCTGTTGAATGGCAGCCAGTCGTTTCTCTTCCAATTCATTGAGTTGGTTCAGTGTTTGAGTCTGTGCTATACTCAAATCCAAATCAACCTGCAATGTTGTTCTTAATGTCTTTATTTCAAACCCTATGGGGACTAAGGGATTCTTACCATACACCAATTCATATGGTGAGAAGCCTGTAGTATTCCTCCATGTTGTCCTATAGGCCCACAATACCTCTAGAAGTTTCTCGGGGCAGTTTCTTCGGTGGCTGGCTAGTGTCTTTGTCAATATTCCCTTAATGACTTTATTAGTGCTTTCTACTTGACCATTTTCTTGTGGGTGATATGGTGAAGTGATTTTGTGATGAATTCCATACTTTTCAACCAGCTTCTTGATCAAATGAGATGTGAATTGAGGCCCCCCATCTGTCACTATCTCTCTGGGTATCTCGAAGCAAATAAAAATATCTTGGAACAGGAAGTCTAAAACAACCTGCTCTGTTGATCTGGTTAGTGCCTTTGCTTCGACCCATTTTGCGAAATAATCGGTGCAGACCAATATGTATGATTTTTTTTGTGATGAAGGATTAATTGGCCCACAAAGTCTAGGGCCCATTTCTCAAATGGTTCTATCACTATCTGAGGCTGTAACAACATTTCATCTGATTTCATAGGTTGGCCCATCCTTTGGCATCTATCACAACCTTTCACAAACTTCTTGGCATCCTGGAATATAGTTGGCCAGTAGTACCGTGTTGAGAGTACTTTATGTCTTGTCCTCTTGTCAGTGAAGTTTCCTCCACAAGGTTCCTCATGACAAGCCTTCAAGATCTCAAATATCTCATCTACTCTAACACATTGCCTAATCTAAAAATCTGGCCTGGTGTGATAGAGATTGCCTTCTATCCAGGAGTAGGTGGCACTCTGTTGTATAATCTTCCTTCTTTCCTTGGAAGGAAATTGGTGTGGCAATTTTCCTGTAGCAAGGTAATTGGCTATATATGCATACCATGGTGAGTGAGTAGAGATGGCAAAAAAAATTCATCTGGAAAAGAATCCTCAGTGGCAGTGTTTTCATCACTTATGGTTAATCTAGAAAGAAAATCAACAACTACATTATCTTTTTCGGGTTTATCTAAAATAGTAATATCAAATTATTGTAACAACAATAACCATCGTGTAACTCTACCATTAGTAAATGGATTGTTCATAAAAAATCCAATTGCAGCATGGTTAATGTGTACAAATACTTGGTACCCAGTGATGTAGTGCCAGAATTTGTTGATAGCATGCACTACTGCTAGGAATTCCTTTTCAGTAACAGTGTAGTTGAGTTCTGTTGGAGTTAAGATCTTACTGATGTAATAAATGGCATAAGGTTTCTTCTCCTCCAGCTGCCCCAAAACAACACCCACAACCATGTCAGATGCATCCATAGCAATATGAAATGGCAATTCCCAGTTTGGTCCTCGTAAAATAGGTTTTGTTGTTACACAGTTTTTCAACTTCAAAAATGCTTGATTGCACTTCCCTGTCCACACAAATTCCGCATCTTTCATGAGTAATGAAAATAGAGGAGATGCAATCTTTGAAAAGTTCTCTATGAATCTCCTATAGTATACTACATGTCCCAAAAAACTACGTACCTCTTTTGGAGTCTTAGGGGTCGGGATTTTCGAGATTACCTCAATTTTTGCAGGATCTACCTTGATACCATCTGCTGAAATGAAATGTCCCAGCACAATTCCCTTGGTCATCATCATGTGGCATTTTTCCGTGCTCAGAGCAACATTAGTTTGTTCACAATGTTCCAACACTTTTTCCAAGTTAGCTAATGCTGTCTCAGAGGCATCTCCATAGGGTGTAAAATCATCCATAAATATTTCAAGGCAGTCATTCAAAAGATCATAAAAAATACCCAATATTTCCCTTTGAAAGGTTGCTAGCGCATTACAGAGGCCAAAGGGAAGGATTATGTATGCAAAAGTACCCCATGGGCAAGTGAAGGTTGTATTGTCTTGGTCTTCCGGGGCAATCTATATTTGATTATAGCCACTAAACCGATCTAGAAATTTATTTATTTATTTATATTTTTAATTTTTTTATTCTATTTTATTTTATTTTATTTATTAATTATTATTATTATTATTATTTATTATTGTATTATTTTATTATTTTTATTTTTATTTTTTCTAGAAAGAGTGTCCAAGACCTGATCAATGAATGGTAAAGGAAAATGATATTTTTGAGTGGCCTTGTTAAGTTCTCTATAGTCAACACAGTCTCTCCATTTTCTATTCTTCTTTGGAACTATGACAAGCGGAGACACCCACTGACTATCAGAAATGAGGTAGATGAAATTAGCATTAAGGAGTTTCTGCAACTTTTCTTTCACTATCTGCTTAAGTGTGGGGTTCATTCGGCGCTGAGGTTGTCTAACTGGTTTGCAACCCTCTTTAAGGTAAATGCGGTGAGTGCATAGGCCAGGATGGATTCCTTTCATATCTGTATAGTCCCATGCAAATGCCTTTTTGTATTTCTGTAACAGCTGAATCAACAATCTGTTTTGTTCAGCGATTAGGTTAGGATTGATGTTTAAACATTTTCCAGGTTCGATCTCAACAAGACTGCTAATAATATGCAGAGTTGTTTTAAAATGTTCAATAATTGCGTCATCTACCTCCTCTTCTTCTCCCAAATCTCTAATGGAGGCAACAGGGAGTGAATTACTAATAAAACCATTAATGATATCGTCCTTTGTTTCATCCTTAAAGTATTGTGATTTTCCAAGCGTGAGAAGAGGTAGCGAAAGATTAGATTTAGGTGCAAATTCATCCCACCAGGGACTACTTGAATCAATATGAGGTTTTGTTGGGGGATAAAGGTTTAGGTTCTGAGTGGCCTGCCCATCTGAGATCACCATAGATCCGGACCTACATCTGATGTATGCGTTCGCAGTGGCCAGCCACGGCCTTCCCAAGATTAAAGGATGACTCCCCGGGTTGGATTTGGTTTGTAAAATGAGAAAGTCATCCAGATAGTTCCAAGAAGCCACAGTGATAACCACATCTTCTATCATTCCCTCGGGCTTGACTCGGGACCTATCTGCTAATTCAAGCACTGTGGGTGTAGGTCTAAGTCCATGAAGTCCTAGAGAGATGAAGAGGTCTTTAGTCATGACATTAATAGCTGCCCCTAGATTAATCAAAGTATTGGTTATGGGATGATTGTCAATATGGACAGTCATTGTAGGGTTCCCTGGGTCATTATATTTAGTCAACAAAGGCTGATCAATCATAAGATCAGACAATTTCCTCGTGACATGGATAATAGTTGGGTCTTTAGGTTTCCTTCCAGGTCTTTTAATGCTGTTACACAGCAATTTGTCACCGTCCCTGCAATTCCCCATCCCGCACAATTGGAGGGCTTATTCCGTGACCTGTGAGCAGTGACATAACTTGAAAACACTTTCATGGCATTCCCCTAAACATGTACTTTCATTGCCCCAAAGACAACTCCTTGTGAAAAACCCTAAAAACACCCCTTTTTGCATTGGCGCGGGCAACCAATTCAGTACCCGCGCCAATGGGGGAAATCCTTCAAAGAGGGCACGCCAATTGGCGCTCTGTCCCAGAGTCGCACTCGCGCCAACCATTTTAAGGAATGTTTTTTAAAAATAAATGGCGGAAGTTTCGTCCTAACTGATCCAGAAACTGGTATCTAATTTGAGTTGGGAGGTTTGGCTCCGGATCTCCATGTAGAGGAAGTGGTTTGCCACCTCTCATGGAAGCTTCCTTGAGGATAGGGCCAATCCCATGATTATAGGGATCCCTACTCCCCTTCCTCCATCTATAAAAGCTTTCTCATCTCCTTTGCAAGCTAGTCTCCAAGTTCCCAAGAGCCATTAGAGCCTTATGCTGCAAGAGCCTTGATTCATTCCCTTAGGGCCAAATCAAAGCAAGGAGATTATTGTTGAGACATCCGAAGGGAGAGGTTTGTCCCATCCCTACAGGATTTTTCGAGACGTGTTCTGCTGGCGACCCTCCGAAGGAGATTTCAGCGTCAGGGATATGGTTGTATTCTTCTTTGATTGATTAATGATAAGCGGCTATTGGTTATGGTTCCACTCCTGTTGTTGATTATGATGATGAGTTATGTCTTCTATGACTGAAATATAGTTACATATACTGGATTTTACGCTTGCGTTTGTTTTGTTTCTTGCGTGTGCAGGTGTCCGATCACGGAGATCGTGAGGATTGTGATCTGCCGGAGGTAAGGAACAGGAGCGCCACTTTCTCTACAAGCGACAACGTTGGATTCCAGGTAAGCCTTCATTTCTAGTTGGTTTATTTGCAATTAGGAACCTGCACGATAACGTGAACAATTGTTGCTAGACCCGGTCTGGGCTAGTAGGGATCGCCTATGTCCGCAAAGGGGATTTACCTCCACAACAAATTGGCGACTCCACTGGGGACTGTCTAGCTTGTTGTTGTTTGTTTTGTAAGCTACAGACGGAGCCTGAAGTTAGCCATATAGCCTTCGAAACGCTATTGCTCTGCATTAGAGAAGTAGATCAAAACTGCTTCAGTCAATCTCCAGTTTAGTTTATGAACTGAACACTTGGGAGTATTGTCTTGTCTTTTCGGTTGTTTCTCGATTCTGCTTGCTTGATCGGCTCTTTTGGCTGGCTCTTTTTGTGATTTTGGCTTTTGGTTAGCTTGATCATCACTGTTATACTTGTTGGAGTGTTTTTTTTTAATTTTTCCATAGCAAACTCGACTGGCGCGCTTTACAGCTTGACAATCGCGCCCATTGGCGCAGGTTGCTAGTGTATTACCCGCGCCAATTCTTTTCTGGCACTAGTTTCAGCCTCACAGTTGCGCCAATCCTGTGAGGTACTAGGGTTTTCCCTGTTTTGACCTTCCTGAGCTTGATCAGTGTGTTTGGTTTTGTTTTTTCAACTGCTTGAGTGTTCTGGAGCCTTGTTTGACTGGCTGTGACCTTCGTCCTTTGGTTGTTTTCCCGTTTCCATCGATTTCACATTCTAGCGCTAGGGCATCTAGGTGCTCTTGTGTGTCGAGCCTCCCTTGGGAGTTTTTGGTTTCTATTTGTTCATTCGACCTTGTGATTGCTTCTTTACATTCGTTTGGTGGTTGTTCATCATTTTATTGCGTTATTTGAGTGTTTTTTCTCTCCTTCATTCGAATTTCGTTTGTCTCGCTTTGGGCCTAGATTACATGGTCCATTTGGGTCTTTGGGATTCTCTTGGTTTTGAGGGACTGTTTTGTCAATTTGGAGATCTGATTGTGTGTTTGCGTTGAGTGAAATTTGTGTGTTTTTCTCTTTCCTCATCACTTCTCAAATTTCTCTTTTCATTAGTTTTCATTTTGTTTAGTGCACTTTGCTATTAAACATTGAAAATATAAAAAATCTCTTTTGCTTTTGATTAGTTAGTGCAAATTAAAATCTTTTCGGTGTTATTAGTGATTAGTGACTTTGAGAGAAAAGTTTTGGTTTACATTAGCTGCATTAGAGACTTTGTTGGTTGTTTTCTGATCATTTTGTTTGTGTGAAAAGCTCTCAACTCTCTCACAATTAGGTTTCATCGAATGAAATGATATACTGTGGCATATAGTGTGCATTTAGGAGATTTTGAGACATCACACTCGCTAGGGCCTGAAAACTGAAATGTAATTGAAGATAAATATTAAAATTTATTCAATTTACACTAAGGCAGCATTGAAACATTAACGCAACATTTAGAGGTCTAGGCTAGAGACGTGTTCCGACGTCTTTAAACCTAGTAGGTGTCGTTCACCTCTTAGCTCTAGACATCACTAGTACGGACTTGTACTCCCCGTACCGTCGAGTATATAAAGGGATACCCCACTAGGTTTCTATCCTTTAAACATAGGAAGCCGAGTCTGCCGCCCTATACCCGTGATACACCGGACACAGCATTCAGGGAGATTACCTGCACGTACGTTAAGTCCTTGGTTGATTTCTCTTTCATTTTGAAACCAAGGTGTATATTGCAGTTCACGGTTATTTGGTACACCCTTTTCCTAGTATTCCTGAGTGGTCATTTGATCTTTTCTGACTCTTTAAATTTGAAAGGATCACCAAGCGCTTGTCCTTTCACGCTTGCTTCAAAACTGAAAGAGATAGAGTCATATTTCATCCGTTTCTCGACTCTTAAAACATGAAACGGTGAAGTTTCTAAGTTTCAATGTGGTAAAATAAATCACCCGCGATCACATGCCCTGTTAGATTTTGCTTGTTGGCCATTTGATTGTGTGTCTTGACTCTTTTTCAGCCCGTGTGTGTTCTGCTTGATCTTTTGTCATTGTTGTCACAGTGGCGGAACCTTCTGTTTCGTCTACTGGTAGTCCATATACAGACGATTCATCAGAGGCTTCTCAATCCTCTGCTGAACCCCAACAGCCCATCGTTTCCGAGTTTCCCGACGGGGGACCGGTTCTTTCTGAGCAGCCCTTTGGAGGACCAGTTGAGTTCAATTGGCCCTTTTCCGACCCTTGGTTTGGATTGGGAGTAGGGGAATATTTCCCTCCTCTTACATCGGGTTCGCCTTTTACAGCTGATGTTATTCCTCCTAGTCCTCGCCGTCTATTACGAGATCTAGCGGCAGGTTCAAATATGAGTGATTCTGCTAGCGAGGAAATCCCCATGTCTGGTGAAGATTACCAGCTATTCCCTCGTCATTTATTTCCAGAAGGCAACCCTGAGCCATCTGTTATGTCATTACCTGGTCCCTCATTACCAGCCAGGTATAGATACTTGGGTCAGATTATTGCCGCCGCTGCCTCTATGGGGGTATCAGCTCCTTCTACGAGGCCGGTTGTTCCTTCATTGCGGATGTCTCCACGGACACCCGTTACATCATCCCCTCAGGTTACTTCTGTACCCTCCATGCCCACTGTTTGTGTGGCCGCGTCTGCACCCGCTGTTACTACCCAGTCCGTAAGGACCACATCGCTTCCCAAAGACATCTATATAGCATCTTCTATGCCGGAGAACATCTCTCCGGAGGAGTATCGATTGTCCCTGCAACAATCGAACCTCGAGGTCGGACAGTCCTCTCAAGATCCCAACCGCTCATATTTTTCGCATTATGCGCAGGATGGTACACCCATGTACGTTTTTCCATATCAGTACGATGAGCACGGGAACCCTTTACGTTTACCTGCTCCTGAGGCTCAACTTCATGCTCAGGGTTTACCGTATAACCAGGCTGGACAGCCATATAACCCGCAAGGACAACCTTTTCAAGGCCAACCTGGCTATCCTTATGACCTGCAGGGACAGCCCATACAAGGCTAACCTCCGGGCCAGCAAGGGCCATTATACGGTCCGCAAGGACAGTATTACAACCCTTCCGGTCAACTCGTGCAGCCTCTCCCTGGAGTCCCACCTGGGCAACCTCAAGGACTCACAGGTCAACCGGGGTACCAACCGGGACCGGTATATGGTCCTGGGGGGCAAGTCCAACCTTCTCAACCTTTGAAACCGCAGTATCCTCTTGGTCCCAACGTTTCACATCAGCCAGGACCATCTTATGGTCCTGTTGCGGGTCAAACCGGTTATCAACAACCACCTGGCTCCATTTCGCTACCAGGCCAACCGGCACAACCTGGTATTCCGCTACCAGGCCAACCGGCCCATACGGCACAACCTGGTATCTCGCTACCAGGCCAACCGGCCCATCCGGCACAACCTGGTATCCCGCCACCAGGCCAACCGACCCATCCGGCACAACCTGGTGCTCCTCAACAGCCAGGACAACCTGCACAACTGGCACAACTTGTTTATCCGGGTCAACCTGTTCAACCAGGGCAGCCCGCTCAGCCAGGTCAGCCTGTTCAGCCAGGCCAGCCTGCACATCCTGTCAACCCTGCCCAACAGCCGACTTATTCAATGTCGCATCCAAATCAACCGCTGCGCCCTAATTATCAGGCTCAGCAGGGTCCCACCTATCAGCAACCCACTTGACCTCAGGGCGGTTACTATTCTCATGGTCAATATCGACCGAATTATAGCCAGCCCCAAGGTTCTAACTATTACTCTCAACAACCCGGCTACACCTATGCTCAGCAGCCAAATCCACATGCTGCTCACACGGGGCCGACATATAATCAAGGTCCATACTCTGGTTATCAAGCCCCGTACGCTGGTTACCAGCAACCGAATCAGGCTGGTTATACGACCTATACCCCCTACAGTCAGAATCCTGCTGGACAGAACCCCTGGGGGCAAGGATATTCTCAACCAGTGTGGAATACAGGTACTGGTCCTTATCCAGGGCCAGGTATGCCGTCCAATCCACCATTGCCATTCCTGGATACCTTGGAATTACCGAATGTTTCGAAATTAACTAATGATCCAATTCTACACAATCCTTATTGGCCTCCAGTTCCTACCAAGGTACCCGGTGATTGCCCCAAGTTTGAGGGTAAAGCTGGGGAGGACCCCCAAGCTCATGTGATGACTTACCATCTTTAGTGTTTGTCCAACTCTTGGGTGGATGATTCAATTCGTCTACGCCTCTTCTAGCGCACTTTGACTGGTGCTGCCGCTAAGTGGTATATTGAATTATCCTATGGCATCTTTCAAGATTTCAATACGTTAGCCATGGATTTTCTGATTCACTTTCAGTTACCTGTTCGCTACGAAGCCGTGACGCACCTCCTGACTTCTTTGAAGCAGGACAAAGCCACCCACATTTCTGATCACATTCATGAGTGGCGATGTCGTCGTAGACTGATCAAGTTCCATATACCTGATCAGATACTAACTCATTGGTTCACCACCTCTTTCGTTAACAAAATCGCTCAAGATATTGCTATGGGAGCATGTGTGACTGAAGAACAAGCCATAGCGCGTGCCCAATATCTGGATCTGGTATACTCTCAGTCCGGCACGCTTTATGATATTTTTCCTGATGCTCCACGGTTTGGAACCTCTAAAGCTCCACCTACCCTGGCAGTGGATGGTGTTATTGGTTCCGTATCTCAGAATTCGAAGAAATATTCGAATGGGAAGCAGAAGTCCAACTCATCCAATAATTCTGCTCCTCCCGCCCCTCCCAATTCTGGCAAAACTACGGAGGTTAACGCCGTTCAGGCTAATCCTACGGAAAAAGCCTCCAAAGGAAAGAAGAAGGGCAAAGGTAAATCCAAATCCGACGCTCCAAAGCCAGAGTCCAAACCTCGTACCGTGGACGGTTCCCAACGTAAACCGAAGTATCCTTGCCTTATCTGTGAAGGAGATCATTATACCAAGGATTTTCCACGACGATCAGAAGTTAGTCAAATTCTAAAAGGCTCGAAAGGAACTCCGACAGTTCTTAAAGAACCGTTCCCGTCTCAGCAGACCCAGATGGTTGAACATCCTTCACCATCTGCACCATTTGGGTCTCAGGTCTTTATGATGAATGGTGCTGCACCTATCTCTATTGCTACGCGTTCGAAGGATTACAACGAATCGGGTCAGGCACCTGGGAAGGCAGTTGTGGACGGTCCACCTCCCCCACCTGTCTCCGGTTCGTTGGAGATTGAGAAGCCTACTGCTGAACCTGTTGTGAGGCCACCTTCTAAAGGTGTTCTACGAAGATCTTCCTACAATCTGAATGCCCGTGCCGCTCAGCACTACAGTATTGTTGAGGATCTGGCACAGGCGCCTTCTGCCATGTCTGCATTGGAAGTTCTTCAAAGTTTCCCGTCAAAACAGAAAGCTTTGTTGTCTGCAATCGGTGGGATCGATCCCACTGATTCTAATCTTCTCACCTTCGACTTAGAGAACTTTACCCCCCGACTTCCACATCAGATCGCTCTTGTTATTCAAGTCGGGATCAATGGTCTTAACATCCATAGGGCCGTTGTGGATGAAGGTGCTTCTACCTGTGTCATGTCGTCCGCTTGCTGGAAGGCCATTGGCTCTCCGGCCCTTTCATCATCTCTTAATGCCCTAGAGGCATTTGATGGTCGGGAATCGAAACCCCTGGGTGTTCTCGAGAGTTTAGCGATTACCTTACAGGGGAAGACAGTCAACGTAGAAGTAGAAGTAGTTGACGCCAAGCTTAACTACAACATACTTCTCGGCCGCAGTTGGACTCACGCCATGCTAAGTGTGCCATCCACCCTCTTTTGACTTCTTAAGTTCCCTCACGAGGGCAAAATCGTTACGGTGGATCAGTTGTCTTTCTTCACCTCCACCTCCGAGAACAACGTTCCTTATGTGGATCAGATTCCAAATCCCCCTGACAGTGTAGGACCCGGTCTCTTCAAGGACCCCGTCCTCATGGGTATTTTTCCCGCACCACCACCGCACACCGCTGAAGTTAATATGATCTCTAGGTCTGACGACCCATGGCTCATCCCTTTGCCTGAGCAGGTGGCTGAGTTTGGAGAATTGATGCCCTTAACTCCGGTAGAGATTAACTATTGTGAAATCGTCGCCGCATCTGATCCTCCCCCTCCTCAGCATGCTCCTTCGAGCATGGCTTTAGACATCTATTCTCAATCCCCCTGGCTCGGCGAGGCCGACTCGCCTGATCCTCTTAAAGATATTTTCCCTTCTGATGAAGCCATTGTTGAAACAATGTCTCTTGAGGAGCTGCCTTGGAGCGATGGACATCATCGTTCCTCATTCATGCCTAGCTTGGGGGCAATGTCAGATTGTCTAGAGCGTTTTGCATCTCAGGTTCCCACTCCACCTCTCCAGACGCCCATATTGACACATGAGGTGCTTTCAGAGGGAAACCTGAGCAACATCACTCAAACCATTCCAATCGAAATCTCCGTTAAACCGGGGATAGTTGAGAACATACACGTGGGAGTGACTTGTTCTCCTGATGAGATACGAGTTTATACTGACCTTTTTCGAGAATTCAGAGACGTGTTCGCCTGGTCCTATGAGGAAATGCCCGGGATTGATCCCAGCATAGTAGTGCAAAACCCGTGCGCCAACGCCTACGCCCGGTGCATCCTCGCAAAGCTGCTGCCATTAAAGCAAAAGTTGAAAAACTTCTGAACGTGGGCTTCATTTACCCGATTCCCCTCATAGAATGGGTCTCCAACATTGTCCCTGTAGATAAGAAACAGGGCACTATCAGAGTTTGTGTTGATTACCGAGATATTAATCGGGCATGTCCAAAGGACAATTACCCCACTCCTTTCATAGATCAAATCATTGACGAATGTGTCGGGAGTGAGATTTATTCCCTGATGGATGGATTTTCCGGGTATAATCAGATAAATATTCTACCTTCTGATCAACACAAGACTGCATTCATCTGTCCGTGGGGTACTTTCGCTTATAAAAAGCTCCTGTTCGGCTTGAAGAATGCTAGAGCCACTTTCCAGCGTGCTATGTCTTATGCGTTCCATGACATACACCATATTGTTCAGCCTTATCTGGACGATTTGCCAGCTCACTCAGCTCGGCGAGAGGATCACCCAGAACACCTCCGCCAGATTTTCCTTCGCTGTCGATGCTATAATATCTGGCTCAATCCTCATAAATGCGTCTTTTGCGTGGATTCTGGCCGTCTTTTGGGGTTCATAGTCTCCAAGGACGGGATTCGCCTTGATCCCCTAAAGGTCGAGGCCATTGTCAATATCCCATCACCATCTTCGTTATATCAATTGCAGAGTCTGCAGGGAAAAGCTAACTTCCTACGACGCTTTATACCGAACTACGCGGAAGTGGCCAAAGGATTCACGCGTCTTTTAAAGCAGAACGTTCCCTTTCATTGGGACGACATTGCTCAACAATCCTTTGAGAAGCTTAAGACATTACTTGTTAATGCTCCGTTGCTTCGGCCTCCAAACTATCACCGTGATTTCACTCTATACTTGGCCGCCGCCTTTAGCACCATAGCTATGGTTCTGGTGCAGGATGACGATGATGGCAACGAACACGTTGTTTACTATCTATCACGAAATCTTCTCGACACGGAAACGCGTTACGCTCACGTCGAGAAGCTAGCTTTAGCAGCTGTACAAGCTGTGCAACGTTTCCACCACTACATCCTGCTGCGTACCGTAACCGTGGTTTCGAATTGCAACCCCATGACATATATTCTTTCTCGACAATTACTGGGGGGCAAATACTCCAAATGGATCGTTATCCTTCAGGAGTTTGACCTAGAGTTTACTACTGCTAAGTCGACCAAATCATTGGTTTTCGCGGATCTTATTTGCTCCCTCCCGACAGACTCCCCCCCATCTCATTCTGAAGACCATATTCTAGACGAAACCATCTTCCTTATCAGCACCCGTGACCCATGGTATGGCGATATTATTGTGTATCTTCAGACGTCAACCTTCCGCTCTGAGTTGACCAAAGATGCCCGATGTCGAATTCGGCATCAGTCTCAACCCTACCGCATTGTAGGAGATACATTATACCGGGTTGGAGTAGATTCGGTGCTCCGTCGGTGTTTGACTTTGGAAGAGGCCGAAAGAGTCTTAAATGACTGTCACAGTGGCGCCTGTGGCGGTCACATGTCTGGATATGCCACCGCCCAGAAGATTCTGCGTGCAGGTTACTTCTGGCCGTCAATCTTCAAAGACTGTATTGTTGCAGTCCGCAAATGTCACACGTGCCAGGTTTTTCAGCGCAAGATGCGCGCGCCACCCCTCCCTCTGCATCCTGTCATTACTGTCGGCCCTTTTGCAAAATGGGGCATAGATTTCATGACGTGTAACCCTCATTCGGCTGGGGGGCATGCATATATAATCGTCGTTGTCGACTACTTTACTAAGTGGGCCGAAGCGATGCCTACACTAGCCGCCGATGGTAAGACAATTGCCCAATTTATCTTCAACCACATCATTGCACGTTTCGGGGTCCCTCAAGCCATTTTAACCGATCACGGCACTCACTTTCGAGATTACATGATGGCCGAGCTGACATCAAGATTGGGCTTACGACACGATAGCTCAACGCCATATTACCCCCAGGCAAATGGCCAGGTTGAGGCTATGAACAAAGTTTTGGTCACAATGCTTCAACGAACAGTTGGAATTCATAAGTCCAATTGGCACCTCCAATTGTTCTCAGCTCTATGGGCATACCGGACGTCAGCAAAGAGTGCAACCAGATTCACACCATTCCAATTGGTGTATGGTCTGGAAGCAACTCTTCCAATTGAGTGCAAAATTCCTTCCTTAAAGCTAGATGTGGAACTTTTTCCCGATACTTCTCCTGAAGAAGAGCATCTCTTGTATTTGGAACGGTTGGATGAAACCCGCCGCTTGGCTGCTTTAGTCCTTGAAGCACAGAAAAAGCGGGTCAAAGCACACTTTGATCAATCAGTCTCTCCACGTTCCTTTGTTGAAGGGGACCTTGTCCTCCTATACGACCAAGCGCACGACAAACTCGGGGCAGGAAAGCTCCAACCCATGTGGCATGGGCCCTATATAGTAAAACGAGTATTGAAGAATGGGGCTTATGAGCTCATTGATTATGAAGGAGTTCCGTTGGCGCAACCTAGAAATGGGCTGTACCTTAAGAAATACTACGCTTGAAGTTATTTTTGGTGTGGTGTGTGTACATAGGTGTGTATATTCATTTGTGTGCATGTGTGGTGTGGTGTGCGATGTAAGCGTCTTTCTGCTGATCGGGTCTTCTTGATTGTGCAGATGTCCATTACTCCATTTGTGGGTTTCGCAGATGGTGCCTCCCGCAATACTAGGAATCTGTCTTCAGCAGCCTGGGTAATCTATGATCATGCTGGTGAGTTGGTTAACCTGCAAGGTATATGTCTGGGTCCTGCTACAAATAATATCGCGGAATATAGTGCTGTATTGGAATTATTAACCGAGGTTGTGGACCTCGACATTCGTGAATTACTTGTGTATCTAGACTCACAAATTGTAGTATTACAGCTTAATGGGCATTATTCAGTAAGAAATCCATCCATTTTACGTCTGTATTTGCGTATTCGTCTACTGGAGAGAAATTTTGACTATATCACATATCAACACATACCCAGACATATGAATACATTAACAGATGCAGTAGCTAATTTGGTTTTAGATAGACATTTGCGCAATTTATAAACAATACATCATCACATGTAGTTTGATCCATCCAGAAATAGGTGTGTATGTATATATGTGTTGAAACGCTTACATAGTGTGCATCACATAAAATCAAAAAATATACATGTTCGTCTTAATACATCCGGAGACGACATGTCTATCAAAATATGCATGGAAGAAGCCCTAGGTGTCTAATCCGCATGGTGCTCGTGGTAACATGCTACCGCGCGCACTAAGCGTCTCAGCAGTCGGTGGAGGCGACTAGGCACTCCCACCGTATGTCTCTGATACGCCATCGGGACATCTGCCAGCCGGGCACAGTCTGGAATCCCTCGGGAAATCCCCTCAAGGTTCTGGATCAAATCTCCTCCTTCGGCACCCTCCGCCTGAGGGTCAGCTGTGTTGAACCTTTAATTAAACTGAGAGGGGGGGGGGTGAATCAGTTTAATGCATTCCTGATCTTTTAAAACTTTTCATTAAGCTATTTACTCCTTCATTTCATATCCAATTTAATGTGCAAGTAATCTTAGAATGCAAGCAGCAAGTATTAGTTTAATATAGCAGTAGACTTAATATGAGAGTTGCAGGGATTAAGCAGATGATACATATCAGATTCAATACATAACTATCATGCACAGAGACACCAGATATAAGTGGAAACCCATAACGGGAGAAAACCACATCTTATTGTTGTTGTGATGCAAAGGCAAGCTCCTACTCCCTCTCACCACTGTTTTTCTGCAGGCACCAACCTACAGGAGGCTCTATCCTCAATTATGCAAGCTACAACTTGCAAGGAAGCACCAACTCCCTTCAATTTTCTGCAGGCACCAACCTACAGGAGGCTCCAACCTCAGTCATCTACCACTGACAGCTATCAAGCTGCAACTTGATAGGGAAGCTCCAACTTCCTCAATTTATTAAACTGAAAGTTTGCTGATTTACCTCAGATATCAGCCATGTTCTGTAGCTTCTCCTTCTGTTCTTCTTTTCTTAATCTTCTCTGCCTCACACTTCTATATTCTGCCTTCTTTTGATTAACTCTCTTTCTCTTCCCCCTCTTGAATATCAAGATGATATTATTTATAGATTTCCTCTCATGACTGTTTGTATTCTACTTGGAATTTGAAATGGACAGTCATGTCTCTTTGCCTTCTGCCTTCTCACTCCTTTTATCTGCTTACTCAGGAATTATAACTAAAGGTGTCAATTTTAACATTACAGTGGGAGTTTGTTTTCCTCTCGGACACTTGCCAATGCATCACAACAATATAAATTTAAATAAAACATTTACATTCAAATTTAAATGAGAACTCCAGCTCAACTCATTTAGTCTTTTGAATCGCTACGCATTTGTCTTTTCTTTGGCTGTCTTTGTCTTTTCTGTGACTGTGTTTTATCTCCTTTCAGCTCTGTTTGTTTTTCTGTCCTTTGTGGGGGTGTAACTGCTGCATACGTGTAACTATTCCTTTTATATCAGCTGACTGTAAATCTGGAGGAATTCCAATCCCTTTTATGCCATTAGTGTCTTGTTGATGTGGCAGGTTCCGCAGGCTGGAACATACATATATCACAACCGTATAGCGTTAATAATCGCCCTCCCGTAAAGCTGAGGTCCGTGGGTCTAGAGACCACGCAGCTTGTCGCAACCGTGTTATATATATAACTCAATAACCATTATATATCATATGTGTTATGCCCCCGGATCATATTCAAACGTTATTCAACATATATAATATATGCAATTTATTTGCAAATAACCCGACGTCCATAAGAATTGACTGCCAATACGATTAAACCTTTATTAAACCAAATTCATTATATATGACTCAGCCCCGGGCCCTGATCCAGATTTATGCAGGAACGCAACAGAGTAAACACATAACCATAAATACAGAGATGCAGCAGAAATAACACTTCATTTCATTAATATCAAAGAACTGAAATTTGCTTACAGACAGAATGGAAATAAAACTAGCTAGGGCACTGGTAGCTATCTCTGAGAAGAGATGTGGCGGCTACAGGCCTCTGAACTCCGTTACAATGAGGCTCGAGGGCCTATTTATTATTGAGAAACAATGGAGAGCCCTAAACATCCCAAAAACCTAACCCTAGGAGATGAAGCGCCAAAACTATGGGCCCCGTTTGGGTAAATTGGTGTTTCAACTTCCCAGGGACGTAACTTTGGCATACTATCTCCGTTTGACGCACATGGTACATCATTAGAAAGCTCTATCCGAGGACTACAACTTTTGCCATGAATATCATTTCAAAACGAAATGATATTCGCTGGAATGATATTCGTTGGAGGTGCGATGCCCAAAAAACGTCGTTTAGGGCCTCAAAACGGCTCCGGAAGTTCAGGACCCGAAAAACTGCTAAAAATAGTAAGTTATGCCGAAACTGAAAAACTGAAAGAGACAATGGTGGGGGCCAAGTGGAATAGGTGGGTGGCCACCAATATCCACCTGGATCATTCCTCCCCCCTTAGGAAGCAATGGTCCCCATTGCGTTAAGTTCCTCCATGAGATGAGGAAATTTCTGCTGAACTTGGTCCCTGGTGAACCACTTTCCTTGGTGCAGGAGTTGGCCGGCTTTGACAACCCGATACAGTTGGATCTGCTGTTGACGAGTGTTCTTGATTTGCATGTCCATGATACAATCTGTGGTGGCCTGTTCCATGCAGTCTGGGTTTAACTCTGTTGGTGTGGTTACCCGTGTCGAAGTGTCCGGTGGGAGTGGGAAGCTGGACGAAGGCGATCCCATTGAGGGCGGGTGCGGACCAAGGAATGGTGGAATACTAAGCTCGAAAGCATTGTTCCCTATGACCTTGGTGATGGTGTACGGCCGTGTCGGGCGGGCGAGAAGCTTGCGGTGAGGTCACGATGAGGCGCTCTTCGCACGTACGGCCATACTGTCGCCCACCTGGAAGTTGTGTGGCACTCGGTGTTGATCATGGCGTTGCTTGTACTTAGCATTGGCTCTGTCCAATATGTCATGAACCTGTTGGCGGATGTGTTGAATGCGCTCGATGAAGCTATTTGCTTTGTCAACTTCAGACTGGACATGAGCCGAAGCGGTCTGAGTAGCCGCAAATGGCATGGCTACGTCAATGGGACATAGTGGCTAGAATCCCAAGCCCACCTGAAAGGGGCTATGGCTGATTGAACTATGGAGAGCTCGGTTATAACTATGTTGTACATAGGGGAGGCTCTCATACATCAACGTGGATGCTTTGGAGTGTACATGCACAGAATGTGTACAATCATTACGGTGGCAGCCTACGTACGCTCCATCTATTTGGGATGGAAAGCATGGACTTAGTGAGCTTGTAATATCCATCATTGACGAGCTGGACCAAAATGTCTTTGAGAACCTTCTGTCTGATAAATCCCTGATAGACTGTGGGATCCCAAAGTGTACCCACACTTGTTCAAAGAAGATTTTAGCAGTGGCTTCTGTTGTGATATTCTTCTTACAGGCCGCCATAATGGCCATCTTCGAGAATCTGTCAACGACCGCGAAAACACAGTCATTTCCATTCTTAGTAGAAGGCAGGCCCGATGTGTAATCCATGGAGATGGATTCCCAAGGTCGACTAGGGGTAGGTAGTGGAGTATATAGGCCTTGCTTCTTGATGGTCAATTTGGCAATGGCACATGTAGTGCAGGATCTGATGTGCTTCTCGACATCCTTTCGAAGGTTCAGCCAATAGAAACACGCCTATATAGTATTGCTACTTTGTTTTCTCGACCCGGAAATGCCCGGTGACTCGGCGCGTGTGCTTCCCATATCATCTTGGCACGCTCGCTTGAAGGAACCACAAGGTGTCCCAGGTGGACATAAAGTGCACATCTTGGAGGTGAAAATTTGGAACTAGGTGCCCCAAGAGTGCCTTGTAGAGGTGTGGCTGGATGCAGGTCACTCTCACAGAAGAAGCGGCCAATCAGAAGTCTCATGCCCACAAGAGTTGATCACGGTGGTGAGCGCCACGATCGGTGGTCCGCTGAGGCAGTCTGCAACATTATTGGTGCTACCCTTCGTACTTGATGTTCAAATGAAACTATTGCAGATATGTGGACCACTTATGATGGCGATCATTCTGCAACTTCCTTTGTGTCTGTATGAACTACAGGGACCGGTGGTCTGTGTGGATGATTGTTTCCTTCCCCAAAATGTAATGCTTCCATTGTCGACAAGCTTGCACAATGGAATACATTTCTTTGTCATAAGTGGGATACTTGCGAACTGTGTCAGACAATGTCTTGCTATGATATGCCACTGGATGTCCCTGTTGAGTAAGAATTGCCCCAATAGCATAGTCAGAGGCATCTTTCTCGATACAAACGTTCTTTTATAAATGCCGAGTAGATGAACGCGGGGCGGAAACCGAGTAGATTTTCCAATTCTTTGAACTCTCCCCGACTGAGGTTCCGACCAAAAGAATTTTTCTCTCGCTCCTCCTTTGGTGACTTGACTCAAGGGCCAAGTGATATGAGAGAATCCCAAATGGTATCAGATTCAGGTTATGCCTCCATGGGAATGAGGGTTTGAAACATATTTCAGTTTCAATGTTTTGCAGCAATCTTCAGCAAAATCCATGAATGTTTTTGGGCGGCGAGTTTTCAGATCATATCTAAGACTTTTGGTGAAAATTTTGCAAAAACAAAGACCAGATCTGGATTCCTTGTGAAAAAATACTCAAATTCAAAAAACAAATCAGCCAAATTGGAGTTCGGATGAGGGAGATATCGCTGATTCAAAATCAGCAATGTTGAAGCAATTTTTCTGACGACAATTCATGGATGGCGGCTCTCCTGTCATTTTTCGCAGTTTTTAGTACAAAATTTCAGAGAAATGGAGATAGATCTGAGCTCCTCTTGAAAAATCACCCAAGTTCAAAAAAAAAAATCGGTCAAATCAGAGTCCGGATGTGGGAGTTATTGTTGATTTAAAATCAACTATTTTTTCAGAAATTTTGTGACGGCGTGATTCCATATACTTGTCTCGAGTCTCGAGTCCAGAGATAGTAATTTTTACCTTTCTAGTGATGCGGTATCATTCCATTTCCAAAAACAGGTTATAATAAATATTCTGAGCTATATTGATTGAGTTATGCTCATTTTAAATCTGGAGCAGCATTCAGAGCGGGTTCCCTTTGGAGACGTGCCCTCCCACCCCGCTTTAGTAGGCAGCTGCTTCACATTCATCAGTTTCATCATAGCAACGTTCGGCTTGGGTTATTTGGAGACGTGCCCTCCCACCCCAAGCTATGTAGGCACCTGCTACTTCATCAACAATCAGCATCACGGTTATGGGTGAACCGCACAAAATCTTTTTCATCGAAGTCCATTTGCTAGGCTGCACATTATTAGTTACACAGTTGGTCATAAGCATTATAGGTATCTCTATCTTCGGATCTTCGTTTGTCATGGTTTTGGTTCATCCACAAACCCACACTTCATCAAAGTCCATTTGCTAGGCCGCACACTGTTAATATCACAGTTGGTCACAAGCATTACAGGGTATCTCTATCCTCAGATCTTCGTTCATCACGGTTATGGATTAACTACACAAAACCCTTCTCTTCGGTGGCTCTTCATATTCAACCAACGCTTCTCAGGAGGGAACTTCACGCAATGGGGACCATTTCTTCTTTAGGAGGGAGGAATGATCCGAATAGAAAATGGCATCAACCCATGGTATTCATCTATCCATGATATCCATCCACGCATGGAATTTACCCATGGTATTGTATTTGTAGTATTCATCACCATGATGTTGTTGCCCATGTATTGTAGTGATCCATGGTATGTATCCACCATAGAACATTCATCCACACATGGGATTTACCCATGGTATTGTAAGTGGTATCTACTCATGGTATTGGCTTATGGTATCTACACATGGTATTGTGACTCAAAAAAGGCTATAAATAACAAGCCTCAGTTTGTAACAGGACAGGTTGTCTGCCACAATGTAGCTTCTACAATTATTCTCTGTTTTAATAAAACAAGTTTCTTTGTGGTTTTATTTTCTTTATGTTCTCTCTTCTTTTCTGGCATTCTAATTTTGCAGATCTTGTCAGATCTATTTCAAATTTTTAGATCTTGGGGGCCTCCCCTCCAAGATCTGGTCCGAGCCCACATACTCTTCCCGAATATGCACATTGATTCTCCTCTGATTGCGATTGATCGCTCCTGCTTCGATTGCGATTGATCGCAATCGCAACTTCAAATACTCCGATGCGATTGAGTCACTTATAAGTTCTTTCGATTGCGATTAATCGCAATCGCAACTTGCGTTTGCATGTTCCGATGCCTTTCTCTAACTTCCGATGCGATCGGTCACTATTCATTGATATTTGCCGATGCGATTATTTTAACCCCGCTAGCGATCTCCGATTGCGATTGATCGCAATCACAAGCTGCCTTGCTCCGATGTGATTGATCACTATTCACTGTTCTTTGCCGATGCGATTGGGGCTCAAATTTTATTAATCAAAGTTTATAAGCCCATCGGGTTCGGGCTTCAATCGCAATCGCAAGTCTTTTAATATGTGTTGCGATTGGCCACTGTTCATTGTATTTTTCCGATGCGATTGGGAAAGGACTTCAAACATGTTTGAATTATAATTCATACCTCCATCGGGTCTGGACTTCCAATCACAATCGCAACTCATATATTCTCCGATGCGATTAGGCCGGAATTCACATATATATTAACCATTGTTTATACGCCCATCGGGTCCAAGCTATTAATCGCAATCGCAACTTTCTGTTGTGATGTTCCGCTCCCCTTGCGATTTTCGATTGCGATTGAGGAGGGGTCCCACCATTTAAATCTTCGTTTTGTGCACTCTTTAATAAAGTGCTCCACTTATATATTTGAGCTTAGATCTTTGTTTATGTGATGCGCTGCACATATATGTTTATATATATTTTTGCAGCTGGAGTGAAGCGATTCCCGGAATAATGTTTGTGTTATATTATATGTATAACGCCGGTTGGAGTGTGCGACTCCCGAAATTTTATAACGGCTCTCTGCCTATGTCTCTGCCTCTGCTGCTTCTGTCGCTCTGCCTCTGTCTCTACCTTCCGATAACGGTTCTTCACTGTGCTTCTATGACTGTTACATTTTGACATTCTTCTTGCTGCCTCTATTGCTTTCACTGTGCTTCTTTTGCCTTCCTCTGCTTTAGCGCTGCCTCCTTTGCCTGAGTGCTGCCTCCTTTGCCATCAATGACAATATTTCCAACAAGTTGTGGGCTGAGTTCTCCGTGCAATGGGAGACATACCGGCAAGTCTTTCTGGGCCAACATCTGCATACATATAAAACTAGTGTTAACGGACAAGTATTACAAAAAAAAAATCATAAAACATAAAAATCGAAAAGAGAGGTCATACCCAACTCCTCGTCCCAGTCATCCCCCTCCGGAAGAGGGAGATCTGGGTCTCCAGTGAAATCGGTCCTGGCATAGGGCCAATCCTCGACCACAATCAACTGACACCGTAACCATCCAAAAAACTCCAGCCTCCAAGACATCTGTTGGCCTCCTCCTGACCTGGGCATAAGTGCTGCCCAGCGAGCCATCCTTGGCTCTCTTGGTATCGGCTCAGCAACTATGGCCCTTTGGCCCTGAAAGATAGGTAGTCGTTCCAGGATGAACGATACCAAAATGGAACCATAGCCAAACTGCTTCAGTTTGACTTGCTTGCACTTTGTGAGTTGCCTCTTGATATTTGTTGTCACTGCAGTAGCCCAATCAAACAATGTTGGACTCATACACTTAGCGGCTAGCAGGAGTTGGGCCTTGGTTGCCTCGTGTGGAGCTTGCGATCCCACAACTCGTGTGATGGTGTGTAGCACTACTCTCAGTGCTAGATCCTGGATAGTGTGGATGTCCACCTTCCCGCTTCCTGATCCGGTTCGTGCCCCTGGGCACACCCTTGCCATTACTTGCTCCATCTTTTCCCCAGATGGTCTGCTGCCTGTTAGGATGGGCATCGGACCTCTGCGCGACAGTCCGGTTATGAAATATACGTCGGAAACCTCCAGTTCCAACACTTGGTCCCGAAGTTTAAAAACTTCCTCATTTTCGTCCAATATGCTGACCAAGTACTGTAGTAGCTCTGGCTGAGCTCGTAAGCAGGGTGTGAGGAAGAATTTCTTAAGTCCACAGTTCTTAAGTGCAATCATGCAGGCTTCATTCTCGATAGCCATTTCATCTTCCTCTCCATGTTCTCTCTCCTTCCATTCGATAACCATTTTTGCCTTTATATCTGCATCAACACAATAAAAAATACATTGTTAGATCTCTGGAACATTTGAAAATCCACATAGATAGCTCACATTTTCAAAATTTTGAGCGGAAAATTGCATTGCGCCATTGGCGCGACTTCTTTGTGAAGAAATTTCCATTGGCGCGGGTCCGTGCTCAATACCCGCGCCAATGGAGCGAGCCCTAAAAATTCAAAATTGTTCGCCTAGAAGTCTAATACATAATAAAAACATATAAAAAATGGATTGGAATGGAGCTTAAGGAAATGCCTCTTACCTGGAACAAATGAGGATCTGGATGGTAGCCCGGATTAGTCGCAATCACCGTCGGAAGATCGCACACAAAATGGACCACTGTTGCTCTCCAATGAGGTAAATAGTAAAAGTAATTTTGTTTTTACCATTTGAGACTTATTTATAACCTTTTGAAATCTAATTAGGTTTTAAAAGTCATTTTTTATTAATATTTTGATATATTTTGTCGAAAATGGATCTTACACTTGCCTTTATGTGTAGCAACAGGTTTTCACGCAATTTAAACGGTGACACGAGTTGTATTTTATACTTTTTTCGGACTCGGTAAATACACGAAAAAGTCATTTTGGAGTCATCTTTTAGCTCTTTTCTGACTCTCTAAACATGAAAAGATTGCCGAGGCCCTTGTTATTTCGATCTCGTTAAAGTGGCCACGAAACGACATCTACCCAGTATACGTTTACCCCTTTTTCGGGCTGGGATAGATTATTTACGAAAAAGGAATACCCTAGGCTATTGCGACTAGAAGGTTTTCTCAGATAGAGTTTTCTACCTTTTCAGATTTGAGGGACTATTTACGAAAAGGGACCTTTGGAGTTTAATTTTCCGCTGTCTTTTCAAACTCTCTAAACATGAAAATATGACGAGTTCTTCTCTGATTCAGTTGACCCTGATGACATTGGGTTCGGTCGTAATGACGTTAGCTCCTTCCTAGGGCTCATTAGACTGTACTAGGATGGATTCGTCGAAGGACGAACTTATATTACAAGCATATCACATCCCTTCAAGCTTGTTATCGAAATAATTGGAGTACTCTGTACCTTCGTGGTGGGGGAAAATGGGACCACAATCATTGTCGTGTCGGCAGTATGTCGCTCTTCGACATGGCACTTGTCTGCATTCATGTCGGGTTGGGGACATCTCATCTCGTTTGTTCACTTGCCTCCGTGGGTTTGGGTAATCCTTTTTGACCTCTCATCTGCTCTTTGCCTCAGAAGGGAGACCTCTAATCGTTGATGTCTTATCTTTGAAACTCCTTGTCGTCTTAGCCATATGTTCAAGAGAAGTTGACCTCTGCAAATTTCAACCTTCCTCTGATTCTCATATGATCTTGATTCACAAAGACATTATGTTCCTCTGTCTCGCATCAATGATGTGGGAAACATTATGGCCCACCTTCGATCAAGGTCACTTCCTGTTGACTTCAGCTCATTATCCAGGAAGCTGATCTAGAGACTCCCTTCTGGTACCTTGGAGCTTGCATGCCTCAATGGCAGGTTCTTCGCATTCGACGTGAGGTTTTCATCATTGGCCTCCGATCGAGTGATTCTGTGGGTGTTCGATGTCAGCTCATTGTTCACATGTCGTAGATTGTACCTGTAGTACCTTGAGGACCATTGTCATTATTGGTGGTACCTCTCGCGTCTGTTAACAGCTTTCATCACTGGTTGGTAATCAGACGATGTTCTTGCATGTTCGAATTCAGCTCACTTATTCACATGCTTGAACTTGTACTTTGTTCGGGTCGAGATGGAGCGCAAGACCCTGGATTTTATCTGTTAGAATCCAGGCCGCGATTTTGTGGATTATTATGATTAGTTACATGACTCACTGATTGGATGGCTGCGACCATACCTGAGTCTATTTACCGATCCTCACTGGATGGCTGCGTCCATGCCTTGGATCTGGATTATTGCATACTCTGTTATGGATGGCTGCGCCCATACCACGTATATATCATGTATTTGAGATATCAGTTGTACTTATCTATGCAGGTTTTCCGACGGCGGTGTTTTCAGTTGGACACGTTCTCGTAAAGCATTTCACCCCTCTCTCTCTCTCGGGCCTCATGCTTTAGGGGGCATCTGTTACACAGTAATTTGTCACCTTCCCTGCAATTCCCCATCCTGCACAATTGGAGGGCTTATTCCGTGACCTGTGAGCAGTGACATAACTTGAAAACACTTTCATGTCATTCCCCTAAACATGTACTTTCATTGCCCCGAAGACAACTCCTTGTGAAAAACCCTAAAAACACCCATTTTTGCATTGGCGCAGGCAGCCAGTTCAGTACCCGCACCAATGGGGGAAATCCTTCAAAGAGGGCATGCCAATTGGCGCTCTGTCCCAGAGTCACACTCGCGCCAGCCATTTTAAGGAGTGTTTTTTAAAAATAAATGGCGGAAGTTTTGTCCTAACTGATCCAGAAACTGGTATCTAATTTGAGTTGGGAGGTTTGGCTCCAGATCTCCATGTAGAGGAAGTGGTTTGCCACCTCTCATGGAAGCTTCCTTGAGGATAGGGCCAATCTCATGATTATAGGGATCCCAACTCCCCTTCCTCCATCTATAAAAGCTTGCTCATCTCCTTTGCAAGCTAGTCTCCAAGTTCCCAAGAGCCATCAGAGCCTTATGCTGCAAGAGCCTTGATTCATTCCCTTAAGGCCAAATCTAAGCAAGGAGATTATTGTCGAGACATCCGAAGAGATAGGTTTGTCCCACCCCCGACAGGCTTTTTCGAGACGTGTTCCGCTGGCGACCCTCCGAAGGAGAATTCAGCGTCAGGGCTATGGTTGTATTATTCTTTGATTGATTAATGATATGCGACTATTGGTTATGGTTCCACTCTTGTTTATGATTATGATGATGAGTTATGTCTTCTCTGACTGACATATAGTTGCATATACTAGATTTTACGCTTGCGTTTGTTTTGTTTCTTGCGTGTGCAGGTGTCCGGTCACGGAGATCGTGAGGATTGTGATATGCCGGAGCTAAGGAACGGGAGCGCTAATTTCTCTACAAGCGACAGCGTTGGATTCCAGGTAAGCCTTTATCGCTAGTTGGTTTATTTTCAATTAGGAACCTGCACTATAGCGTGAACGATTGTTGCTAGACCCGGTCTGGGCTAGTAGGGATCGCCTCTGTCCGCAGAGGGGATTTACCTCCGCAACAAACACATAGATCCCTCATTGTTTTAGCATAGATAGGCACTTCTTTAAGAGCTTGTAACAGTGGAATCCGCACATATAGATTTTTCATTTCCTTAAGGAATTCAGATTCAGGTTGTGAGACTGACCCAATTTCAGTTAATCGTTGAGGGTACGGAGGATTCTAAATGTTAATAGCTGAGTCAACTATCACAGATGTACCAGCCTTACTCGGATTAGCTGCTGTGGAAACATCAGATCCTCTTGAGCTGGCTGCTACAGATGTAACAACGGGTGTTGTATCAACTGTTACATGTGTAACAACTGCCTCAGAATCGTCCATATCCTTCCTAGGCGATTCACATTCTTTGGTAATAATGGGAGTATGTTCAGATTTGATTACTTTCCCTGATCGAAGGTGAACCTCGTTAAGTCCAATAGGAGTAATAAGATAATTACGGAGGGTAACCGGAGCGTCCATGCTCTGGGTTGCCTTATTATTTGGATTGGGGTTAGGTTGCATAGGTAATTGGGGTTGGACAAAAGGTGTATGATTTTGAATAGAAGGCACTTGTAAATGTTGTTGTTGCATTGGTATTGGAGGGGGTACTATATCTTGGCCATTACTTCTCCAGTTCTAACCCCAAGGATTGAGTTGTGATGGAGGATATTGCATTGGTGGAGGAGACGACCACTGATTCCATGGTGAAGGAAATTGTGTTGAGGAAGGAGTAGGATATTGCCATGGATATTGCTGACTATTATAAACATTATTCCAAGGATAAAAAGAGGAAAAATATGAAGGCATACCTGCAGGTCGCAGCTGCCATGGTCTCTTTGATCCGATGAAATAAGAAGATTGAACATCCTCACTTGATTCTTGAAGTACCGCCTTCAGTCTGGGAAACTCAGGACATTGATTCATAGAGTGCGCCAACTCACATATATTGCACAGGATGACACTATTTATTCCACATTTTCTCTCCAAATGTTTCTTTTTGCATTGGGGGACATAATATTGCTAAGGTTTCTTCAGCTTCTACTTGTGCTTTCTTGACTTGTACCGTAGTAATCTGGGCAGAGAGAGTGCTAAGGAGGTTGGTTTTAAAATCCTCAAATAAGTTCCCGATCTCTACTCTGGTTACTCCTCTGCTCGTGGACTTCTGTATCCGGATTGAAGGATCCCGAACTGAGAGTTTCCCTTTGACCGATGCTCTTGAGCTACGCAGGCAAAGCTTCATTATCTCATCAAACATTTATTGCAATATGTCTCATTTTCCCAATAGGTTCAGATGCTCCAGACAATCATCTCTTATACCTCTTAAAAATATTGGCTTTAGAATTTATGGATCTAAGTTACTGAACTTAGACCTCTGTAAATTGTAGTGAAATTGCTCAAGATAGTCTTCCAGTATTTCCTCCTCCTTCTGTGCAATTCTGGAAATCTCGTCCTTCAAATCCCTAATTCGACAGTAATCCTGATAATTAAAGAGGAAGGCCTCTCTCATGTCATTCCAGGTTCGAATCGTGCCAGCACCCAATCTAATGAACCATCTTAATGCTGCTCCTTTCAAAGTAGCAGGGAATAATTTCAGCTTATGGGCATCTGAAGTGTAGTCATAACCTCTACACAACACATCAAATTCGAACATAAATGTATCAAGGTCTTCAACAGCCATCCCTTGAAAGGACGATAGGGATGATAAAGGAATATTCTTCATAGGAGCCTCATCTCGTGTTACTACTATTGGGAATTCAAAAGTAACAGAGCTATCTGTTTTGACATTCTCGTCCCCCATGGCTGATTCTTCTTGATGGGATGAACTGACCTCGGAGTGTACTGGAGATTGAAAAATAAAAGGACTAGGTTGTTCCAGGACCAACTGTTTAACAACACTACCAGCCTCCAATTGAAGATCAACTGAAATTTTTTTCCTCAGGTCCCTGAAGCTCCCCACTGGTCTCTCCGTGTCCTTCAATTCTCAGATCCTGATCAATGATTCTTCATTGTTATTTTGAATCTGGAGTTTTGATATCAGGGGTGGATATGATGTTCGAAGGATGGTGAGGTCTAGACATGGAAGACACCGATGGTCCAAGATTTGATATGGTAGTTTCTTTCTGTGGTCCTGTCTTGCTATTATCTCTGTATGACGTGGACTGTTCCTTTTCTGCCCTTGAGATAAGATCTCCAAAGAATGTCTTTCTTCCCAAATTTGCACTCCTCTTTTCCTTCTTACGACCTGTCTTTCCTGTAGTTAGTAGAATGGGGGATGTTTGTAGATGTTGATATTGTCTTACCAGCACACATGGGCCCTATGTGTATCAATTCATCCTATGAGTTCTTTAGTTTCTACAGCAGTGAGTCTACCCATGTTTGTTAGAGCGATGCGTAAGTTATTACCTCTCGTCTTACTACTCAACGACTGTATAACTGAAGACACCCTAAAAAAACACCCAAAATTCAACTCCTAAGTGTCCCAGCAAGGCATTGGTGAGCCCACTCGAGTTTGTTAGAGCGATGCGTAGGTTCTTACCTCTCGTCTTACCGCCTGACAATTGTGTCACTAGAGACACTAAGAAAAAATAAAACAAAATGCTCAGAAATTCACTCCCAAGTGTCCCAGCAAGACATTGGTGAGCCCGCTCAAGTTTGTTTGAGCGCTGCACAGGTTCTTACCTCTCCTCTTACTACCTGGAAATTGTGTCGCTGGAGACACTCTAAAAAACACACAGAAATTTCACTTCTAAGAAACAACTCTGATTGATTGGATCGTGACTACCATCGCCGGGAGCGATGCCAAAATGTCGGGCTGTATAAATCACTGTTAAATGACTAAACAATACACATTAATTATCAATCCAGGGATGTCTTTTAGTCCAATGGCAGTTTCACTCTCTAAGCCGATACACCAACCATAAGCAATTCCAAAGAAAATAAATCATTGCTAAAGTAAATGCTGGAAGTAAATCACATGCAGAAATAAAAGGATCTACAAGACTGGAATCACACTCCAATTAATCTGTTCTAGTGCGCCACACAACAAGTATCCAACTGGTGTCTCTAATATCATATGTGTAACAACATACAAAGTATTGAAATTGAAGTGGATATATTCACAACTGAACAACAACAACAACACTCTACTGATTCATAAACTGAAATAAAATTACATACACACAACTACTTTAATCACTACAATCCCTGCTAAGAAGGAGGACCCTTCCTCCCTAGCAGGGTGTAGGTAGAGGAAGAACTTAACGAAAAATAAATTGAATAACGCATGTAACAACAATAATAGCAGAATCTGTATTAATCTGAGCACAATTACAGAGCCAAAATAATGTTGTTATCCGCTAACCTTTTGACCTCTAGGGCCGAGATCTATATAGCGGTTACATCTTGGAAAATCAAGGGATGGATTAGTCATGAGAATCTTATGATTCTCATGCTGATCGAAATAGAATACATATAGTTATAACAAATCCTTAATAAATTTCTGACTAGAAAATTATAGATTACAATCAAAACCGCTCTTAGGTTTTTATCCCAAAAATACAATGCTAAACTACTTCTACAACTATCACAATAAAACCACAGTTGTAGTGTGAAAGCTAAAGGACATATCATCAGCGGTTGTTGACGGGATCCGGTCAATGGTACAACTGTATTAGTGGTTTTCCAGCGGGTCTGTAACAACAGGGTGTAACAACAGTTTCCGGCGGATCTGTAACAGCAAGGTGTAGCGACATCGCTCGCTGTAACATCACACCCTTAACTGCTCCTGTGTACTTTGTGCTTGGGATCTTTGGTGCTACAAATGACATCTGGAAATAAAACACAAAGACCATAGATCTTCTCCAAACATTCATGCTCAATTAGTCATAAAAAGGCACGATATATCATATTAATTGATGAAATGACAGAGTAATGAAAACAAGGTAAAACAACACAAGTTAGGATAGAAAGGTAGGAAAAAGAGGCAAAGATAGTTCCATTGGTTATGGTCACGAGGAAAAATAGGGAAAAAAAATGTAGGAAAAATGTGCAAAATTGGAACCCAACGGTAAGCTCTATAGCCAAGCTACAAGATTCATATAGGAAGTGGCAAAAATCGCGGTGGTCGGACCTAAGGCATAAATAGTGCTAACGGTCAAAATGCAAGACTGGAAAAAATGACCTACCCATATATGCCAGTAAAGGATCATACCTCAAGTCCGATGTAATGAAAAAGTCTCCTCACAAGATAAATCAAAAGTGACTCCCAAGTCCTCCTGCAAAAGGTAGACTCAAAACATATCATAAAGCTCAAAAACCCATTTGGACCCAAAATATTAAAAAAGGAATATTATGTAATATGCCCAAAATATGCTAAAAAGGGTTATAAAATAAAATGATAACTCTCTATTGACTCATTGTGAAGTGTGTGGGAAAGGAGTGAGCTTCCAAGGGTTTGTGGGCAATATCAAGGAGCAAGGAGGAGCAAAGAGCAGCAAGCGGTCATCTCAAGTAATTATGTGGTAAATTATTTCCGTCTGAGTCATTTACGCACGTTGAGGTTGAGTCCTTGTGTTTACAAAGTAGTGGAATGTGATCGCAAAGGGAAAAACTCCCTGGTCGCGGGCTTGCCAAGGGTAGCCAACGTATCTAGTTGCGGGATACCTGTGTCAAGGCCGCAGCCCAGGGACATAATAGGGATTTTTAAAATTTTTCTTTAGGAGCTCTGTGTTTTCTGTGTTTCCCTGTAAAAATGACAATGACTGATATTTGTGATGTGGGTGCAGGGGCAACCATGGTGTGGGAATGGAGGGAGAGGACAACATTCTGAGAATGAGATTCAAGCCATGGATCACGGGCCAATGATAAATTCCTTGAGAGATTGTGGATTGTTGAAGTTATTTAGGGTCCCAAACATGGCAAGCCAAGACTATCTTTTGTCATGCATTGTGTGGTGGTGGGATGTGGATACACAATAATTCTTTTTTGGGTCAAAGAGGTTCACCATAGAAACATCACACATCTACTGGGTCATCGGTTTATCAAGGTTGGGGGCTCCAATGGTGTTGACAGGGGTGCGTAGCCTCTCAGGAGAGACATTCCAAATCATGAGAGCTGCCCACTGTAGGGTGATGGTAGGGGCAGACAAAAATAAGATCCTCATAGAGGAGATACATGATTTAACCCTTCGGACTATCGCCTACACAGTGGTTCGAGTATCAGGGTCCGTGGCACTATGTTTAAGACAATCCCTCTACAGACATGGGTGATCTCTCTAGCCCTAGAGTGGGTCTAACAACGCATGAGACTATCTAATGAACCCTTTCCTAGGTTGTACTCAAAACGAAAGAGGAAGAAAGAGAACCTACCTCTTCCTGATGCTTTTATCCAGTCCTTTGATGAAGGCCTTGAATCCATGATCCTTCATGATCACTCCTCGCCGGTTGTCACGTTTGAGATCAAGAAACAACAACAAACAACATGATATGATACATAGCACACATCAAATACAAGCTACCTAACACATTAAGGAGTATTATCCTACTTGCATAGATATCTAGAAAAATATGGAAAGTGAAACATCAAATGTATTATTAATGTATAAAATAGGAAGCATACAACCGTGGCCTTGATGTTGGAGACCTCCCTTTGGTGATGTCCAAGTCTGAACTAAAGCTCTTCAAGAAATGCTTCTCCCAAGTGGCAATTTAGGCATTATCTCAGCATAAGGATGCAAAGGATTATGATCAGGCTAAACCAACAATGACCAACTAGTAATGGAAGGATGGGATTGAATTTATAGGAAGGGAGAGGGAGTTAGGATCCCATAAAATAAGGAAGAAGACCCACTTATCAATGAAAAATCCCATATTGATAATATCAAGAGCTCCAAATGAGAGAGATCAACCATATCTCTACCGAACAATATCCAGCTCATCGTTCTGGAAGCTTCTAGTGCAAAGAGCTTCTTCTCCATTTTAGGAAACAATGCTAGAAAGGGATCAATGTTGTTTTTCCCATCAAAAGGGCATTGGCAGCGCGAGGGAAAAGTGTTGCAACCTGCCATCATCACGGGCCATCAACTGGCAAAGAGCATTGACCCATAAATTTAGGTTTTGAGTCGAGCTTCTCCATAAATTATTCAAGGAAATTTTCTTTTAGTTTTCAAAGGATATCTTGATGTCTTCTTCTAAGGTGGATATACTACATGATATGCATCACAGGTCACTTTAGCATCAGGGACGAGAAGTGAACAGGGTGACAAATTACTATGCAATAGGCACCCCATGCGGTAAAAATGCCACAACTGGAGTTATGTTTATGATGTATGGAACCCACCCTATTTAACTGGTGTGAAGGGATGGTGGCATGCGCGAAATACCAAATTACCAGGCTCAAAAGGGGGAGGAGTGACAATTGTGGGTATGGGAGTTTACTTGTGAGCTTCTTTTTTGAGAATATTTTCTGTGATGAGGCCCAAAACACTGGATTATGTAACTTCTCCACCATCAAGAAAACCCCGTATGGATAGATGGGGTCATGCTTTTTCCACATGATGATGGAGTGCATGTTCATCGTAGGCACACAGACACGTACTAGAGATATATAAGAGTAGCTATATTGCTAGTGGATGATTACCCATATGATGTGGTGGACTTCACAAGAGATCTTAACATAGTCTTGCCCCCTGGTGAAGGTTTTGATTGATGAGGTAAACAACATTTTTGATTTTTTGTTTTGGTATTTTTTAGGATATTTGATTTTTTGTTTTTTGTTTTTTATAACTAGAGTACATAGTTACTAATAACATGAATTTTATTTTAGTTTATTATATATATATATATATATATATATATATATATATATATATATATATATATATATTGGTGTGGCACCTACACCCTCGGTCATATATTTTCCATTGTGGAGACATGTGCCACAGGCCCTGACCCCAGAGCCGGGCAAAGGAGATAGAGGATGAGGACGAGGAGCTATGAGAGTTCACTCGAAATGTTAATGGACTAAATTTGGGGGTTCCTCTGAGTAGGCTTGATGAGACTCCTAGACATATGCAAAGGCACACCGTAAGAGTGGCCTCATCTCATCGTCGTGTTATACTCTTCCGCATCCTAAATGCAATGTTATGTAATCATGAGCATCGCTAAGTGTGGGTAGTGGCACAAGGTTGTGCAGTTTTTTAATGTAATAGCATGTATATGGCAAAGTAGCAAAGGCCTCGGTTGCCTAATTTTGAACTATGTACTCAAACGTTTTTGGACATAATAAAATACCAGTGTCTATGTGTTTTGTTTCTATTGTGTATGTACAATAGATTTGTAAATGTTCATGTGAATGGTTTTAAAATGTTAAGTATGAGACAAATTCCAATATAACACATAATTAGCTAATGAATCAGCCAATATGTTTTGGTCTCGAGGAATATGTAAATAAGTGAGGAATATGTAAATAAGTAATATAATCAAATGAATGTTCCGAGAGACGTACCCTAAAAAAGTAACGAAGTAGAGTAGGATTCCTCACAGAGTATAGACGGTTGAGTTGGGACACCATGAGTTGAGATTCAAGTTGAACAACGAGATGGCGTATGCCAAGACGGCTAGCCTCGGTCAAGAGCTCGATGACAATGCTATAATCAGCCATGTTCTTGGTGATGGGGCAAAGACAAACACCTCCAAAACTCACAATATTATCGGTGGGTGAAAAGAGGACCCAAGCAACGGAAGCAGCATTCCGAGTGTAATGACTTGCACCATTGGCAAAGCCTCTATGAGGAAATGAGGGTGTTGACATATGTACAACAAAGACCAGACACACGAATTACACACAAGGTACTGGGGTAATGATAAGCAAGTAAACTAGACACACCCTTATGTACAATATGTACAAGCGCAACTCAATCTGGTAGGTCACGCTAATGTGTGCCCACAACCGGGCACATGCCAAGGGTTTCTAAACATGAAATTATGGGAATAAGGTACCATATGGTTCACTAGTGTAGATCTATGCCAAGTGAAGTCAAACTGCCCCACCCGGAAAGTTTGACCATGCCAAGGACATTCTAACACAATCACACTCTCGAAATGAACCTAAGGACATAAAGGAGGATCAAGAGATAACGGGGGTACAAGATGCTCGCCAACAAGTGGTACGGAAAATTCGTTGACAAGTTTAGTGGTAGAAACCCAAGACTTGACTTGGTCCAAGGGTGACACTTCCAAGGAAGACCGAGGAGGTTCCCCCTGGGTCAATTCAAGATTTATGCTTCCAAGCTCTGCTTGTTTCGAATTGAGGAGGCTAGAGGCAGAAAGAGGCATAAACTCCCTATGATAATCAATGGGTATATCTGTGACCTCCAAGTTGACTAACTGGGGAGGCTCGTCATCAGGGGATTCATGTGGAAAAAGTGGAGGGGCGACTCGTGTGAGTGAAGGAACCTGATCATATTCCATATTGGGATGGAGTTTATGACCAACGTTCGGAGGTGCTGATGGGAATTCCAAAGGGAGAATCTCTTTCACAATAAGTGCCAGAGGGTGCTTACTAGGTTGATCATCTTCTATAATAATAAGCGACACGACCCATAGGTCGAGAGGTCTATGGGGTCCACAAGTGCCAAAAGAGATCATATACATAGGATAAGTGGTAAGAGATGAGGGAGCGTTGGGTGGAGGGAGGTGAGAAAAAACCCCCATAAGAGTGGAACTTTTAAAAAGTCCCGTGCCAAAACTATGAAACTGACTGAGATGGTCCCTTACAGGCGGAACAATAGTTTTAGTGGTAGTAGAAAGTTGGGCTAATGGCACACAATAGTCAAGCTGGTCAATGGTAACGATATTGCATTCATGAGGAAATCAAAGGGTATGAAATAAAGATGAGACCACTATTGTCATGGCATAAAAATAACTATGGCCAAGAAGTAGGTTATAATCTAAAGGAGCATCAATGAATTCAATATCGACATGTACCGCTTTACCTCCTAACTCGATGGAAAAATGTGGGAGGACCCCCTTATGAATTAGATTATGACTGTAAAATGATTAGAGAGTGGTATTAGACTTGGCGAGAGTCGGAGAGCCAATAAATTTCCAACAGGATATAGACATGACGCAGGTGGAAGAGCCATAATCTACCAGAGTGCGATGGATATTCTTTTGGGAAACCCGCACTATAATCTGAAAAGAAATTTGATGGGAAGGATGAGCAACGCCTTTCTTGACATTAAAATCAATGCACCAAAGTCAGGTGGGTCAACTCCACTGATGACATAAAACAAGGCTTTGTGCTGATAGGTACAACTTTGCAAGACCTCCAAAGCAGACATGGCACAAGGTGCTTGGGCTAGATCTTCAACAATACTACAATGTTGAGAGGTCCTAGCAGAAGGGTTGTGTGTCATATTACGGAGAACACCCTTAGGGGGGCGATAAACTGGTTCCATAGGCTTATCTAGAGTGAGAGGTCCAATGGAACTAGGTGGATCCGGTGAGTCTTTGGAAGGAGAAATAGACTCAGGGGCATCGTAGGACTTAGCTTGCATGGTCACATTTACATCTTCCATGCATATTGTTGTGTAGGTAAATCCCCTCTGTGGATAGAGGCAATCCGTCTAGCCCTAGGGTGGGTTTAGCAGCAAGAGGACATGTTAATATGTCGATGCCTAATTAATGAATGAAATGATTTTGGCTAGATTGTCTTACCTATGATCCAACACGATTTTCGTAGCTGTAGCAGGGGTCTCCCGATCCTCGTCCCAACATGTCGCAATCCTTCAACAATGGTACTCGGGTGCCTGCACAAAGATCAAAGGAAAAAAGCAGCATACAAGACAATAATTGCATTCATAACTAGCTAATTAGTCAAGGATAATTAAGTGTATTGTGTAAGATAAATAACATCAACACAAGACGAGAACCAAAAACATCAATCATGTTATATTAAGAGAAAGAAATAGATTACTACCGGAGCCTTGATGTCGCAGCCTCCTTCAGCGGGTCCAGTAAAAACACGTCTCGAGCATTCGTTGGGGAATTTGGACGTGGCGAGGCAAACGCCTAAGCTCTCTCTCAATAAGGGTCTCTCTCTCTGCTCTATCTCACACCAGCTATATTAGACTATTTCAGTGAAATATTCAACAATTCCTATGCATCTAGCTGCATCTATGTGAGAGAGATGTATTTATAGAAGGAGAGGAGGAGGTTTGGATCCCTCCAATGGTGGAAGGGAGGCGTTATCCTTTGGGAGGTTGCCCCAAAAGGAGGAAACAAGAAGCAAAAGGAAGGTTCTTGACATTATTCAATCGAACAACCCAAGCTAACTCTCTCACGAAGTAGTTAGCTTGGAAAATTCACTTCCATTATTAAAAAAAATTCCAAAAACAGCTTGGCGCGGGTAGCTCACTGAGACAGAGCGCCAATGGGCGCGGGGCTCAGTGTTAATTTCCTTTATCTGTGCGAGGCCACAACTGCATGCCAGCACCAACCCAAAAGCATGTGTTTTTGATGGTCTGTTCTAAGAAAAGTCAATAGAGGAAATGTTCTTCTCATCTCAAGGGATGAAATGACACTTTTTTTAACGCATGACATGTCATATAAGTCACATAAATGGTCCTCTAATGGGCGGGATGGGGATTGCAGGGACAGTGACAAAATTATGTGTAACATATGCTCCCTAAAGCACGAGGTCCGAGAGAGAGGGAGGAGTGAAATGCTTTGCGAGAACGAGTTCGAACCAAACACCTGATATCTCTGATACATGAACATGTGGCGTGGGCACAACCATCCATAATAGAGTACATATAAAATGAGATCCGAGGTATGGACGCAACCATCCAGCAGTAAGGATCAACAAATAGACTCAGGTATGGCTGCATCCATCTAATCAAAAGAGTCATGGATACAGTCTTGATAAACAAAAATATCCCGCAACCTGGATCTTATCAGATAAAACCCAGGGTCTTGCGCTCTATATCGACCCGAACAAGTACAAATTCAAGCATGTGAATATGTGAGCTGAAGTCGAACATGCAAGAAATTCACCTGATTACCAGCCAATGATGAAAGCTGTTAACAGGCACGAGAGAAACCACCAATAATGACAATGGATCTTAAGGTACAACTAGTACAATCCATGGAAAGTGAACAGTGATATGGCATCGAATACCCACAAAATCACTTAATCGAAGGCCAATGATGTGGACCTGTCGTCGAATGCGAAGAACTTGCCATTGAGACATGCAAGCTCCAAGGTACCGGAAGGGAGTCTCTAGATCAACTTCCTAGATAATGAGATGAAGTCGAAAAGAAGTGACCCGGTCGAAGGAGGGCTATAATGTTTCCCACATCATCGACACAAGATAGAGGAACATGATGATAGTGAATTAGGACCAAAAAGAGGATCAGAGGGAGGTTTAAAAATACAATCGAAAACTTCTCTTGAACATATCAGCGACACGACTCCGAATTTGACAGTATTTGACATCAATGGATCTGAGGTCATGATAACTTGGCAAAGAGAATATGAGAGGTCAAAAGAGATTACCCAAAACCCATGGAAGAAAAAAATGACGAAATGAGATATCCCCAACCCAACACGAATGCAGATGAGTGTCATGTTTAAGAGCGACATACTACCAACACGACTGAGAACTGGTTCCATTTTCCCCACCATTGCTGGCGAGTACCCCAATTATTTTTGGAAAATAAGCTTGAAGCAGATAACATATGCTTTTCATGTAAGTTTGTCCTTTGGACAAATCCATCCTAGTACATTTTATGAGTCATAGGAAGGAGGAATTCAGTGACGTCATGGTGACAGTTTCCGATGTCATTTAGGGTTTAACGAGTCTGACAAAGGAAGAACTCGGCATCTTTTCATGTTTAGAGAGTTTGAAAAGAAGCGGAAAAGAAAAATCCAGCAATTCCTTTTTGTAGGTAGTCTCACAGATCCGAAAAGGTAGATAAATGTGTCTGAGAGAACCTCTTAGTCGAGATAGGCTAAGGTAGTCCTTTTTCGTAAATAATCTATCCTAGCCCAAAAAAGGGGTAAATGTATACTGGGTAGATATCGTTTCGCAGCCATTTAACGAGTTCAAAATGACAAGAGTCTCGACAATATTTTCATTTTTAGAGAGTCAGAAAATAGCTAAAAAATGACTCCAATAGTGACTTTTTCGTGTTTTTACCGAGTTCGAAAAAGTATAAAATACAACTCGTTACTTCATCACTGTTATGTTGAAAACCTGTCACTGCACAAGAGACGCACGTAAAACCCATTTCTCGAAATAACATAGCAAAACAATAAAAAAATACGCTTTAAAACTTAATTAGGATTCTGAAAAATTATAAAATGCCAAATATGGTAAAATAAATTACTTTTCATTTTTACCTCTTGTGAGCAATTTGTTACCCTTTTTCACTGCGATTTTGCGGTGTTGGCAGCGGACAATCCAGAAGACCAATCTCGAATCCGTCAATTCCAGGCAAGAGCTAACATCCTTCCCTGCATTTTGATTATACTTTCATTACCTGCAACCCCAAATTTGTAGGTCTGTGGGGGATTTTTCAAAAACTAGGGCATGGTGGTTGGCGTGGGTATCTGGCACGAACTCGCGCCAACCGACCTAAAATTTGAATTGGGGTGCGCCAATTGGCGCCACTGTTTCTAAACTGGTCTCGCCAACTACGACAGTCAATTTTAGCATGTAATTTCAAACAAGGAAGGCCGAATTAATTATTCAAAAAGCTTTGGATTTGGCTAATGACAGTCATATGAACGTTTTTTTAGGTGTGAAAAGACAAAATGGTGATTGAATGGAAAGAATGAGAACATAGTGAAGAAGATGTGGAAGCCATGGGCAATAGAAGATGCATGGAAGCTCTCAGAGATTGCGGGCTTAAGAAATTCTTTATTACACCATGTCTTAGAGCTCAACCGGAGTTGCTGTAGTACTTGATCAGTGTTTAGGACGTTGATCAGGAAATATTCGTTATTCACGACTAGGAACTTTAGATTGAAGTCTCAGATGCTTATTTTATAACCGGACTATCGTGGAGGGGGGAAGTACCAATCTTGACTGGCACTCGGCCCTCAGTTGAGAACATGAGTATGGTTATTGACAGGGTGTGCCCAGTGGCAAGGAAAGGATCGAGAAGTGGAAAAGTGAATAGCCAAACTATTTCAGATTTGGCACTAAAGGTAGTGCTTCACACCATCACATGTGCTGTAGGATTGCAGGCACCGCACGAGGCCACAAATACACAACTACTTCTTGCTATAGATTGCATGGCACCTACCCTCTACAACTGGGCACAGGCAGTGACAATCAACATGAAGCGTCAACTGACAAAATGCAAGAAAATCAAGCTGAATTAGTTCGGTTATGGGTCCATATTGGTATCATTCATCTTGGAATGACTACCAATATTTCAGCATTAGGAGGTAATAGTTTCGACACCACCAGCCCACGAGCCACGGATAGCCCGTTGGGCAGCTCTGATGGAAAGGTCACAGGGCAGTCAATAGATGTCCTGGAGATCGGAGTTCTTTGAGTGACTCCGCCGACAACTGATTGTCGTGGAGGACTGGCCCTAGTTTGGTACAAATTTCACCGGTGATGCATATCTCCCGCTCCCAGAAGGAGAGGATTGGGATGAAGTACTGGGTAAGACTCATTTTTATTTTGAGAAGTATTATGATTTGTTTGTTATGCATGTTCTGACATTAATCCATGTAATTGCAGATGTTGGCCTGAAGATACATACAAATATGTCCTCGATAGTGAGGCGGATTCCTCGTGATTTTGATGTAGCCCCTCATGGTGAGGGAGGTGAGGAGGAGGAAATCATACAAAACTTGGAGGGAATCTCCCGTGGGATCCATGACTATGCACGATTTGACGATGTTCCTCGTGCATACCAGAGACACACTGTAGGGGTGTCAAACCGTGTCCACTACTTGCTGAGGCGGCTTGTACGGGTTGTGCCATGTTATCATGAGCATCACGCCGAGTAGACACCTAGGTTTTATTTCCGCATATTTTTTGAGAGACATGATGTCTGAGGATGTAACCGAATAATACATATTTTTTGAACTGATGATGCACATGGATGCTACACACACACACACACACACACACACACACACATCTATTTTCCTGTTTGGATCTTCTCATGTGATGATGGTTTTTACAAATTACACAAATGTCTATGTAATACAATGTTAGCTATTGTATCAGTTAATGCATTCATTTGTAAATGTTGATTTGTAATGTAATAAAAATGTCTTTCCAGTAAACGAACACGCAAATACAACCTTAAGATGTGAGGGTTTCTAACAGAATAATGTCCATTAAGTTGATGAGCAACAAGCTGTGAGTCTAGGTTAACAATCAATGCATGAATGTCAAGGGTAATAGCCTCAGTCAATAGTTCAATAACAACACTATATTTAGCGACATTGTTTGTAGTTCGTCCTAGACATATACCTTGAAGGTCTATCAACTCACCAGTAGGATCATAAATCACCCAGGCTATTGAAGACAGGTTCCGGGTACTGCGGGAAGCACCATTCGCGAAACTGACATAAGAAGTAATAGACATCTGTAAAATAAGCAACTATCCAATAATCACAAAAAAGCTCGCAAAGCACACCAAGCCAAAAATGTACAAAAATTAAAAGAACACCTGTGTACACAAAACATGCATGAATGACTCATGCATAGTATTTTTTAAGATACAACCCATTTATGGGTTGATCCATAGGATGACCTTCATAATCAATAAGCTCATAAGCCCTATTCCAAAAAACACGTTTAAAAATGTAGGGCCCATGCTAGATGGGTTTAAATTTGTCTGCCCCCAGCTTATCGTGAGCTTGGTTATATAGGAGGATGAGGTCTCCTTTTATGAAGGAACGAGGGGAAACTGACTGGTCAAAATGAGCTTTGACCCACTTTTTTTGTGCTTCAATGACCAAACCAGCAAAGCGGCGAGTTTTTTCCAGCCTTTCTAAGTAGAGAAGACACTCTTCTTCTAGAGAAGTATTCGGCAACAATTCAACAACTAGTTTGAGTGAAGGTATTTCACATTCAATCGGAAGGGTAGATTCCAGACCTTTAAACAAGCTGAAATGGAGTGAATCTGGTAGCATCCTTTACTGAGGTTCGGTAAGCCCAAAGAGCCGAAAATAACATGAGATGCCAGTTTGATTTGTGCATCCCAATCGTACGTTGAAGCATAGTGACGAGGAATTTGTTCACGGCTTCAACCTAGCCATTGGCTTGAGGGTAGTACATCGTTGAGCTGTCATGATGCATACCCAACTTGGAAGTCAAATCCCCTATCATGTAATGCCGAAAATGGGAACCATGATCGGTAATAATGGCTTGAGGGACACCAAACCTAGAAATGACATGATTGAATAGAAATTGTGTTGTTCTCTTACCGTCAGCCGTAAGTGTAGGCATTGCTTCGACCCATTTGCTGAAGTAGTCAACGAATACGATGATATAAGCATGCCCCCCAGACGAGTGAGGGTTACACGTCATGAAATCGATGCCCCACTTCGCAAAGGGACCAATGGTAATGACAGGGTGGAGATGGGAAGGTGGCGCGCACATCTTGCGCTGATAGTTCTGGCAGTCATGGCACTTACGGACAGCAATAATGCAGTCTTTAAAGATGGTGGACCAAAAATACCCAACATGAAGAATTTTTTGTGCATTAGAATAATCACACATGTGACAACTATTCAAGGCTTTCTCAACCTCCTCAAGAGTCAAACACCGACAAAGAATGGAATCAACTCCGATGCGGTAGAGTGTATCTCCGACTATGCAATAGGGTTGCGATTGATGACGGATGCGGCGACGAGCATCCTTCATCAACTCAGATCGAAAGGTAGAATTCTAAATATATACAATGATATCACCGTACCAAGGATCAAGGGTGTGAATCAGAAAAAGTGTGTCGTCCGGAATGCGTTCCTCGAAACTAGATGGAGCGGAATCGAAAGGGAGAGAGCAGATTAAATCGGTGAAGACTAATGAATTATTCGACTTGGCAATAGTGAACTCCAAATAGAACTCTTGGAGGATGACAATCCACTTCGAGTAATTTCCCCCTAGCAATTTACGAGTCAGTATATAAGTTATAGGGTTGCAGTCAGAAATCATAGTCACTGTACGCAACAGAATGTAGTGACGAAAAATTTGAACAACTTGAACAACAACCAACGCCAACTTCTTGACATGTGCATATCAATTTTTAGTATCGACATGTGCATACCAAGCAGATGAATCGATAATAATCGGAAGATAGTTGACAGATGGAAACTCCCGGAATCTCAGCAACTCCCAAAAACTGATAGAAGACAGAAGGACAGATCTAAGCCGAGATCTCAAACGACGGCCATGCACAACGGGTTTTCATTTGGAAGATACAGTTCCACTATGGGGAATCGCCTTTAAAAGGGTTGAGGATGAACCAGATAAAAAGCCGAATAGGAATCCTCTTCTGTAATAGACGTATCAAGACAGAACTGTCCAGTTGTATTCCTGTATTACACTTCGATTTAATAAATAAATTTGATGTTTTGAATAGTCAATTTTTGTGCTTCCCATCGCGTAGACTTCTGGTGGTTTGGGCCCAACCCCTGGGAGTTTCTTTGCTAACTTCTGTGTTGTACGTTGATTACATAATTTATGTTTAGTTATCTAATGCATGCTGTGAGATATCTTTCCATTTATCGAATTCTAAACATTTGGTGTTACAGTTTCTTCTTCATTCAGATAGCTTATCGTTCATGCTCCCTGGTTTACAGGGATGTTTCTTTAAGTTGTTAGATGTTTTCCTTGTTCTTGACGCTTTTATATTAGTTTCATGAGTTCCAAAACGACTTCTGATTCATTCTTATACATTGTTATAATTAGATCTCTCCATTAATACTGTAAGGCGTCTAGTTGTCGATTAATGAAGATAGATGTTAACTAGTTAAGTTGCAAAGAGAATTCCATTACAATATTACATAAAGAAGTTGTTATTCAATTCATTAAAGTTTTTGTTCAATCCATTACAATTTTTGTTCAATTCCTTAAAGTTGTTGTTCAGTTCAGTAGGATTTTTGTTCAAATCATTGATGTGTTGTTCAATCGTACGTTGCCCTCTTCTGAGCTTGCCTAGATAGAATAGTTAGTAGCATTGCACCATTTCGTTTCCCTTTAAGTGATTTAACTCCGAGAATTAGATGATACTTTTCATAGTAATATAGAGTAACTATTTTTATATCACTTGCATATATTGTGCCTACACTCTTGAAATAAGAAGACTTACCCTGGGTTGACAATTGAATGAGAAGCATCGAGGTTGCCTACAACAGTCACCCTGGTGAATCAACAATGGGTTCTCCTAAAGTTTGTGGAGAACGATCTTCTTTGGTCACAGGACCGACTGCTGCATTACTTGATCGAGAATTGGAACATGCAGCGCAATGTGTTTATGATACATCGGTGTGACATGGCTATCCGTCTTGAGACGGATATATACTTTGTGACCGGGCTAGTTCCTCAGTGTGAGGCATTGTGGTATCCACTCCCTTCTGGGAGGGTGGATTTTGAGAGGTTCTTGGCGCGTCACTGTGGCGGGGCGCCCCTTACGAAGGGGTGCATAGTGATTGCCTCAGTGACGGACTTGGCCGAGTGGTGCGCTTTGGTGGCTATCATGCAAGTCGCAAGGTCATCAGCTCCACATCGAACATCGGGCTCGTAGGTTGGAGTCTTGCACCGGCTGAGGGCTGGGCACTTTTTCGATTTTTGCCTATTTTTGCTATGAAGGGATGTTGGCACAACTTTACAAGATCCGAGATGGATCGAAGTTGTTTGTGTATGCCAGTACTCTATGCAGCATCATGTACGAGAGGGTGGTGTTGTTGAGATTGGTGATGGTGGTGCCTGCTGAGGGGCCACGGGTGCCTCGCATGAGGAGGTGGGGCCCTATGATGTCGCGAGGAGGTCGGGGTATGGTGGGGAGTTACTGGAACACCCCGACAGAGGCCTGGTTTGAGGCCAACCCCTAGATGTTTCTACCATTCCCATATGTAGGGATGGACTTTCGAGGGGATCCAGAGATGGGTTTCCCTCCTGGTTACGTTTGGGGGCCAGCAGGTATGCTTTTTTCTCTGCATTTATTTGAGTATTTATGTTTAAATGTGTTTTTATGGTGACACTGACATAATTTTGGTTACTCTTGCAGGTGTCGGTGAGGTTGGTCGGCCATGGTCCTCTTAGGAGACCTAGGTTGTTGGAATTGGTGGTGGGGCTAGCCCTTCGAGGGAGGGCAGCAGCACGGATGCTGCCGAGGCTGCAGCCGAGCGAGCTCGTGCCAATGTAGAGGGTACTAGTTCGGAGCCGATGCTGAGCTAACCACGTGGGTACTAGTTCGGAAGGATGCCTGGGATCGAGTGGATCGCTTGACCCAGTGGATGCCTTCTCGAGGCTTTCTAGATGACCTCGAGGAGGTGTGGCCGGAGACGTTGATGACCTGGGAGAGGGACTATTGGCCTGTTTTCCATCGGGTGGCAGTCTTAGTTTTGATGGTGGCTCCAGTAGTGGCACTGGGAGCAGCAGTGGGTCCAGGTGCTCCACCTGGGGGAGCACCGCCCTAGAGTCTTTTTGTACATGGGGAAAGCACCCATTATGAGGATGCCTCCCCTATTTTTTGATGAATTTTTGTGTATCTTTTTGGGTTGACCGATGGGTCAGAGACACTGTTTTTTACTTAGACACATACACTATTGTTGATTAGCAGTTGTCATTGATGTCAACCCAAGCAGCACCAAGGGCTAACCCAATATTGCATGGGAATTTTGACCTACCAAATTAATATATTCTAGGTCAATAATGATTTTGATGGTTTCTACTTGTTGAGATGTTTCCGTTGATATATGGCACGCCATGTAATTCTTCACGGTTTGAGAGATATTCATGTTTGAAGTTTGTACCCCCAGTTAGTGGGCTAAAACCCCATGGGGTTGGGGAATGGGTCATTGAAAAGTCATAATTAATATTTTTTAAGCTCCTAAAATACCTCCCACGTTCACTTGTTGAAGCCCCTCTCAAATTAAGCATTTATATAAATTGTGATCTTCATTTCCTCCTTATGCAAGGGATTTCGCCATCTAAAACAAGTCATCGTGGAATTTTCACTCTAACTTTTTTTCTACGACAGTTTAGAAGCTAAAATTTTTATGAGGCTAATCCAAAATCCTAAGGAAGCTTCTGTAAAAATTTCAGATCAAGGTGCACAATATTTTTTGAGATATGATCTGTGGAAGTCATGGTTTTTGCAGGCTCCTGAAATTAATCTCAAAGAAGTGACCTTGGTAAAATCGTCATAACTATCTCTTTGAGTATCGGATTGGAATTCCGTAAAAAGTGATAGATAGTGCACAGACTGTAGTTTTCTCTCTATCAATTTTAGAGCCGAATGAAGAAACAGTGACACGTGGAACGCCGCACAATTTCTCTCTGCTGAAACAATCCATAATTAGGGCATTGTGAGAGATTGGGTATAAATCTCCCTTGAAGAATCCAAATTGGGTCAGACCTGTGGCATTGGAAAGACGACTCGTAGGAATAATACAAGACCAAAAATTAGATATTGAGGATCTGAAATAACAAAGATACACCAGATTCAATATCGAGCTCCTAGAAGACAAGAAAAAGCTAGATCATGTGTTGTCAAGGGTTGCAAAGGACCATAATTTCTATGGAAGCAAAGCAAAGCAAGGTGCAGAAGAAGGTAGCATGACAAGAGAAGCAACCAACGTGCATAATAGCAACAAGAAGTTCATCATATGAACTCTTCAAGTGGGCAGCACTGCATACAATCATTGTAAAGGTATCATTGTACTAAGTCATTGTAAATACAATATTGTAAAAATTGTACTAGTGTCTATCTACCAAGGGTTGAAGAGGCAATGTTGGGAGGTCTAGGATCATCATTAGGTGATTGTGTCAAAGTTGGGGTTATGGTCTAGTATATCTTCTTCTTCTACATCATTCTATATCATTGTAAAGTGGACCATTTTCCCTGGTACGGGAGTCCATTCTTCTTTTATTCTTCTATAGGGTGGTAGGGTGGTGCTAGTTTAGTTTCAGAGTTCATTAGGTTTGCTGGGGAACTGCTTCCATTTGACTATCAAGAACACGGGCTGCTTGAGCGCCCATCCAGTGGGAGCTGGAGAAGAATGCTTTTCTAGATTCTAGGAAGTTGGAGCTTTATTTTCAATTGGAGTTGAATATTAAAGAATTATTAGAAAAGCATTAGGTGGTTTTTGTCCCGGAGTGGGTTTCCACCTTAAAAACTGTGTGCATTTGTGTTCCTCTTGTTTGCTGCTATAATTTTACAAACACTGATAATAATTGAAGATTAAATAATGCTCTAATTGAAAGGAATACTGATTCACCCCCCCCCCCCCCTCTCAGTATTTCCAACAATTAGTATCAGAGCTTGGTTTCTTCAATAGCAGTTTAACAGCTGGAAGGTGGTCATGGAGCATAACAAGAATGGTGTACCTCTATTCAATGAAAATAATTATGCACTCTGGGAAGGAAGAATGGAGGTCTATCTCTTGGCGCAAGGTTACGAAGTATGGGACACTGTTCAAAATGGATTTACATCAATCGCGGATGAACAAGGTAAGAAGAATTTGGTAAATGATGCAAAATCAAAGAATATTATTATCAGTGGACTTATTGAATCTGCTTATCATAAGCTGTTGGGTTGTAAAACCGCCAAAAATGTATGGGACAAGCTTGAGAATATATATGCAGGTGACTCAAATTTCAAAGAAGCAAAGCTTCAAATCTATAGAGCAAAATTTGAGCAACTCAGAATGAAAGAAGATTGCAACATTGTTGCATACTTTCAATACGTTGATGAAATAACCAATACTCTGGAAGGATTGGGAGAGCCAGTTGATAAGAAGACTATTATACGGAAGATTCTTAGAACATTACCAGGGAGATTCAACCCAAAGGTATCGATCTTAGAATATAGTGCAAATCTGGACAAACTCAGAAAGGAAGAATTACATGGAGTTCTCATAGCATATGAAATGAGACTTGATGAAGAAAAGGGTACTTCAAATCTAGAAACTGCGTTCGTTTCATCTAAGAAAACCAATAAGGAAAAACAACCTTCAATTGAAATGACATGCACCTGCAAGTGTGAAGAAAAGGGAGATGATGGAGAAGGTATTTCAGATGAAGAATATGCTTACTTTACAAGAAAACTAAAACCTGGTAAGGGAAAATTCAAAGGTAAACTTCCATTGATATGTTTCACTTGTGGTGAGGTTGGGCATTTCGTAGCAAAATGTCCGAACAAAAGTGATGTCAACTTAAAAGGAAAGAAAGGCTTTAAGAAATTCAACAAGCAAGGCAAAAAGAAAGGATCTAAAAGGAACTTTCTCTCTAAAGAAGATAGCTCATCATCCGATGAAGAAAGTGACAGCAAAGAAGAAGCCAATGAGAAAGTATTGTTTATGGCCAAGCACAATAAATAAGAAATATCAAACAATGAATAAGGGTTGGACATAGAAGAATTTTATGAGGAGGCAATCAAGCTTATAAAGAGCTCAATGCTGAGAAGATCCATTCCAATACTCTTGAGGAGCAAGTTCAAGGTCTCAAAATTGAGGTTGAAGAACACAAATGTATTGAAGAGTCACTTCAAAAGAAGTTGGAAGAAAGCAACCAAGAAAGGGAAGCATTAGAATCCGAAGTAGTCTCGCTGCATAAGGAAGTGAAGAAGGGAAAAATTGTCCAAAACTATGCCAACATCTCAAGGGCATTGGAAGAACTCATCAACAATCAACGATCTTACAACGACAGAACTAGCCTTGGTTACAAAGAAGAAGAAGTAGGACCTTCTACAACAAAATACAATGAACCTATGAGATCTGACATACATGTAGACTTCATTGGACAATATTCACAAGCACATCCTTGGAAGACTATTCCTCGATGAATATTTTCATCCAGGTACCAACATATTTTTCATGGCTATTGTTATTCATGTGGAAAATTTGGTCATAAAGCTGTAGAATGTCACACGTACCCTAGGAACCAATAGAATTCCAAGAGATTCTTCAAATATGAACCTCCCAGGGCTCAACGAAACATCAATATATTTGAACATTTAAGAAATAATATGGAATGTTAGAAATGTCAGAACTTTGGACACATAGCCAGAGACTGTAGACTTGAGAATCCTCCAGAAGAATCTTTGAAGCCACAGAATGAACGAACATGGAAGAAAAATAAGACTGATAATTTTTCTCTCGCTCTCAAGGCTCAAAAAAATAAAGATGTGTGGTATGTTGACAACGGTTTCTCAACGCATATGACTGTATATAGAAGGAAATTTGTATCTCTGAAAGAGAAGAAGGATGGAACCATATCCTTTGGAAATGATGGATCTTCAAATGTTATAGGATCAGGTACCGTCACACTTAGAAGCAAAGATGTTGTAGCCAAGAATGTTCTATTGGTCGAAAACATGAATCACAATCTGCTCAGTGTTGGACAAATGTGTGATCAAGGACACACAATGCTATTCAACTCCACAAAATGTGAAATCAGGAAAGGTAGGTATGGTAAAATTGTGGCTACAACAAGTCGAGCTCCAAACAACATATATGTTCTGGATGAAGCAACTAAAGCATGTCTACTAGCTAAAGAAGATGAAAGCTCGTTATGGCACAAACGAATGGATCACATAAACTTTGATAATCTTGTCAGGATAAGCAAAAAGGAAGCAGTACGAGAAATGCCGAAAATCTCAAAACCTTCCAACACACTATGTGAGGCATGTCGGCATGGCAAGCAGACAAAAGTCCAATTTAAAACAAAAGAACACTTTGCATCACATCCATTAGAATTGATACATACTGATCTATGTGGTCCTGTGAGAACAAAAGGCTTAGATGAAGAATTATATTTCATGTTAATGATAGATGACTATACCGGGATGACAGCTGTCAGTTTCCTGAAGAAAAAATCTGAAGCATTTGAGTGCTTTAATATCTACAAGGAGTTGGTTGAAAATGAAACTGATTTGAAAATAAAGTGTTTAAGATTAGATAATGGTGGAGAATTTACTTCCAAATTATTTCAGCAATACTGTGATGAAAATGGAATAAAAAGGCAATTTTCAACAACACGAACACCTCAGCAAAATGGAGTTGCTGAAAGAAAGAACATAACCGTACAGGAAATGGGTAGAACAATGTTGAAGGACTCAAAATTGGATGAAAAATTATGGGTTCAAGCAATTGATACGACAGTCTTCATTATCAACCGAAGTCTTCTAAAAAATAATTGCAACAAGACTCCATATGAATTATGGAAAGGAAAACCAACTAATGTAAAATATTTCAGAATCTTCGGAAGCAAATGTTATATCAAAAGAGAAGATCAAAATTTGGGTAAGTTTGAATCATGTGTTGATGAAGGTATCTTTGTTGGTTACTCACGCAAAAGAAAGGCCTATAAATGCTATAATCTAAGATGAAAAAAGATAGTGGAGAGCATAAATGTTACATTTGACGAAGATGTTGTTCTAGCGAGTAATGATGAGGATCTAGAATCTTTGAAACTTGAGACAAAGGCTAAAAAAGACACAGATAAAATTGTAGAACAAGAAGCAACTATCAACTATCAACGAGGAAGAAGTAAACAATGATCATCAAGATATACCAGAACAACAACAAGAAGCTCCTCCAAGGAGAACAAAAGAGTGGATTCAAAAGAACCATCCATCAAATCAAATCATTGGTGACATAAATGAAGGTCGACAAGTTCGTTCATCACAACAAGCTCACGTTGCTTTTCTAGCAACCTTTGAGCCTAGTAGTTTTGAGGAAGCCAGCCAGAATGAACATTGGGTAGAAGCTATGAATGAAGAATTGGATCAAATTGATAAGAATAACACCTGAGAATTAGTTCCACGACCAAAAGATAAAAATGTCATTGGGACTAAATGGGTGTTCAGGAACAAATTGAATGAAGATGGGAAGGTTACCAGAAACAAAGCAAGATTGGTTTGCAAAGGCTATGCACAAGTGGAAGGAATTGATTTCAATGAAACATTTGCACCATTTGCCAGAATGGAAGCCATCTGAATGTTTCTCGCCTATGCATGTTCAAGAAAAATCAAAGTCTACCAAATGGATGTTAAGTCAATATTTCTTAATGGAGAATTAGAAGAAGAAGTTTACATCAAACAACCTGAAGGTTTTCTACTATCACAAAAAGAATACTATGTCTGCAGGTTAAAGAAGGCTCTATATGGTCTCAAGCAGGCTCCCAGAGCATGGTATGCTCGTCTTAATGGATATCTATGTAAACAAGGGTTCAATAAAGGTACTACTGATAGCAATATTTATGTACAAATAGATAAAGATAATTTAACAATCGTTGAGGTATATGTGGATGATATAATATTTGGTAGGAATGATGATCGACTAAGTAAGAACTTTTCTACAAATATGCAAAGTGAGTTTGAGATGTTTTTACTTGGTGAGCTGACATACTTCTTAGGGCTTCAAATATCTCAGCAAGAGAAATGAATATTTATATGTCACGTCAAGTACATCAAGGAAATGCTCAAGAAATTCAAAATGGAAGATTGCAAACCCGTCCTTACTCCGATGGTAACAGGTTGCAAATTGAGCATAGACGACTCATCTAAGGATGTGGATCAGAGGTTGTACAGATCTATGATTGGTAGTCTTCTATATGTAACAGCCTCTCGACCAGATGTTATGCAAGCAGTTGGACAAGTAGCAATATTCCAAGCAGCACCAAAAGAATCACATATTATTGCCATCAAATTAATTCTTCGATATCTAAAGGGCACAGAAGAATATGGCTTGTGGTATCCCAAGGGTTAAAATCTCATTATTGAAGCCTTTACAGATGCAGATTGGGCAGGAAGCGTTGATGATAGTAAGAGTACTAGTGGAGCAGAATTCTATCTAGGTGGTTGTCTCGTATCATGGTTGAGCAAAAAGCAAACTTCAATCTCGTTATCTACAACATAAGCAGAATACATTGCAGCAGCATCATGTTGTACTCAAGTCCTTTGGCTGAAACAAACTTTGCAAGATATCCAAGTATAATTCAGTGAGCCTATTCCCATATTCTATGACAACACTAGTGCCATCAACATCTCCAAGAATCCTATCATGCATTCAAAAACAAAACACATTCCAATCAAATATCATTTTGTTAGAGAACAAGTCGCTGAAAAGAATATCAAACTTGAGTGTGTTTGTACAAAAGAAAAAATTACTTATATCTTCACTAAAACTTTACCTCATGAAGCATTTGAATATCTTCGTCAAAAGCTTGGGATTCTCCCAAGTTCTCATTATATTACAGGTCTGCAGGACGGTTGTGTGTCAGTGGGAGTGGAAGTGTGTATAGGTCCGCAAGATGGTTGTGTCTCAGGGGGAGTTACCCTTTGCCATTGATGTCAAAGGGGGAGAGAATGTTGTAGGAAGATGTGTCGTGATCGCAGGGGGAGTACTTGTGTTGCCATCAATGCCAAAGGGGGATATTGTTGATCAGTGGTTGTCATTGATGTCAACCCAAGTAGCACCAGGGGCTAACCCAATATTGCATGGAATTTTGACCTACAAAATTAATAGATTCCGGGTCAATAATTATTTTGATGTTTTCTAATTGTCGAGATGTTTCCGTTGATATATGGCACACCATGTAATTCTTCACGGTTTGAGAGATATTCATGTTTGAAGTTTGTACCCCCAGTTAGTGGGCTAAAACCCCATGGGGTTGGGGCATGGGTCATTGAAAAGTAATAATTAATCATTTTTAAGCTCCTAAAATCCATCCCACTTTCAATTGTTGAAGCCCCTCTCAAATTAAGCATTTATATAAATTATGATCTTCAGTTCCTCCTTATGCAAGGGATTTCGCCATTTGAAACAGGTCATCGTGGAATTTTTGCTCTAAATTTTTTTCTACGAAGCTTCAGAAGCTGAAATTTTTACGAGGCGAATCTGAAATCTTCAGGAAGCTACTATAAAATTTTTAGATCAAGGTGCGCAATATTTTTGGATATATGATCTGTGGAAGTCAGGGTTTTTGCAGGCTCCTGAAATTAATCTCAAAGAAGTGACCTTGGTAAAATTGTCATAGCCCTCTCTCTGAGTATCGGATTGGAATTCCGTAAAAAGTGATAGATAGTGCACATACTATAGTTTTTTCTCTATCCATTTCAAAGCTGAATGAATAAACAATGACATGTGGAATGCCATACAAGTTCGCTCTGCCGAAACAATCCATAATTAGGGCATTGTGAGAGATTGGGTATAACTCTCTCTTGAAGAATCAAAATTGGGTTAGACCTATGGCATTGGAAATACGACTCAGAGGACTACTACAGGACCAAAAATCAGATATTGAGGATATGAAATAACAGAGATACACCAAATTGAATATCGAGCTCCTAGAAGGCAAGAAAAAGCTAGATCATGTGTTGTCAAGGGTTGCAAAGGACCAAAATTTCTATGGAAGCAAAGAAAAGCAAGGTAAAATAGAAGGTAGCATGATAAGATCAGCAACCAAGGTGCATAACAACAACAAGAAGTTCATCATATGAAGTCTTCAAGTGGGCAGCACTGCATATAATCATTGTAAAGGTATCATTGTACTAAGTCATTGTAAATACATTATTGTAAAAATTGTACTAGTGTATATCTGCCAAGGGTTGAAGAGGCAGTGTTGGGAGGTCTAGGATCATCATTAGGTGATTGTGTCAAAGTTGGGGTTATGGTCTAGTATATATTCTTCTTCTACATCATTCTATATCATTGTAAAGTGGACCATTTTCCCTGGTACGAGAGTCCATTCTTCTTTTATTCTCCTATAGGGTGGTAGGGTGGTGCTAGGGTGAGTTGTAGCTCATTGGGTGTTGGGGAATCCGTTCAGTTGACTACTGAAGAATATCGGGCGTTGGAGCGTCTATCCAATGGGAGCTGGAGAAGAATGCTTTTCTAGATTCTAGGAAGTTGGAGCTTATTTTCAATTGGAGTTGAATATTAAAGAATTATTAGAAAAGCATTAGGTGGTTTTTGTCCCGGAGTGGGTTTCCACCTTAAAAAATGTGTGCATTTGTGTTCCTCTTGTTTGCTGCTATCATTGTAAAAACACTGATAATAATTTAAGATTAACTAATGCTCTAATTGAAAGGAATACTGATTCACCCCCCCCCCCCCCCTCTCAGTATTTCCAACAACTATGATATATATATGAGAGATATTTTTTGAGGCTCTACATGTTCTGCGCCCTGTTTCTGATTTATGGATTATGTTATGCTAATGGATGTCGATGTTTTTTGTTGTTTATGTATGATGGTTTATTCGAGATTCATTCTAGTATAGAATATTGTTAGTTATGCGATCAACTGTTTGGTTTTGACTCCTTGGTATATGTGTGAATGTAATGTAGTCAAATTGTCTTCTTAATCTTTTTGCACGCAAATATTTTCTAGATAGATGTGAATCTCTTATCTCAAATGTTTGGTTTAACTGTGACACTACTAGCTGGGAATCGAGGTAGACATGCATATGGAGTATGCCTTGTTGGAGGGCATCACACATAAGTCCGATGACGACGTCATATTCTGCTTGATTATTTGTTGCTGAACCGATATACACACCGCTAGTGCAGATTGGTGATCAGTTAGGGTGATAGATGACCCATGCAGCTGCTGCTAAAATTTGAGACTATCATGATGCTCCATTGGCGAATCTGAAGTAAGGTTCGGGTTGGTGACACTCAAGCGCGTTTTGTAAAAATTCTTTTGGTCAAATTTTTTTTTTTTTTGCAAATGGTTGGGTTTGTGCACATTGACTCTAGGGTAGGGCCTGCTTGGCCCTTATGGACAAAATTTATTGAGATAAAGTCTATTGACGGGGTTGTTGAGGTATGTCCCGTCTGGTTCTGTCAAGATGTATGCGCCCTTTAGGAGGCAATGTCTTGCGATGTAGGTCCCTAGGGCTTCTTTTGCAACATCATAGTGAAGGACTATTTCTCCCTCGGTGAATGAGCGAGGGTTGATGTAGCAGTCGAATGATAATTTTACCCATTTATTGTGGCCTCTTTGTGTTGAAGCGACTGTCGTCGAGTTTCGTCGACGAGCTCTAGTTGTACTAGACGTTGTTCTAGAGGGTGGGTATCATCGAGGAGTTCGATGGCGACATGTAAATTAGGGATCTGGCGTTCTATGGGAATCATGGCTTCGACCCCGTATACGAAGTGGAAGGGAGTGAAACCATTAGACGTCTTCATAGTCGTGCGACATACCTACAAGGCGGAAAATAGCATATGGTGCCAGTTGGTTTTATGGTTATTCACCATGCGTTCTAACATAGTTTTGAGTACTTTGTTTATAGCTTCTACTTGTTTGTTGGATTGGGGGTAGTATGATGAAGCGAACTCGTGGGTGAATCCGAGGTGGTGAGATATTTCCTCGAAAACTTCATTCTCGAAGTGTTTCCCATGGTTGGGAACTAACTCTTTAGGAACGCCAAACCGCGCGATCACGTGGTTAAACAGAAATCAAGCGGCGGTTTCTACGGTGTTGTCGTATGTGGGCATGGCATTTGCCCACTTGGTGAAATAATCGACAGCCACTATGATATATTTATGGTTTCCCAATGATGCGGGGTTGCAAGTCATGAAGTCAATTCCCCATTTACAAAATGGGTTGGCGAAGATCACAGGGTGAAGAGGAGTGATGTGGGCTCTTGCTGTATGAGCGAAGCACTGGCATCGCTCGCATCTCTTGACTGTTGTAATGTAATCACAAAACAGGGAGGGCCAAAAATATCCTGCCCTTAGGAATTTTTGGGCGGTGGCCGTTCTGGATAGGTGGTCGCCGCAAGCACCTCTGTGGCAGTCATTAAGGGCTTGTTCCGCTTGGTCGTGAGTGAGGCATCGACGTAAAATGGTGTCGATGACCTGTCGATACAAGACATCTCCCATGAGGAGATATCGGGGGGCCTGTTGGTGAATGCACCGACGGTCGTCTCGAGTGAGATGAGGTCTGAACTTTTGAGTTCGTAAGAAGAGGAGAATGTATCCATACCAAGGGTCGTCGATTGCTACGAAGAAGATATGTTCATCTGGTAGCGAATCATTTACTAGTGATCCCTTGATATCTTTTGGAAGGTCTGTAATGAACTCTGCTAAGATAAGCGCCCTTTTTTTTTTAGGGGAGCGAAATTGCAAGTCATACTCTTGGAGAATGACTATCCAGCGGGTGTACTTATGGTTCATAAGGCGACATGTGAGCATGTATTTGATGGGATTAATATCTGTGTTGACCGTAGCGGTTTTCAAGATGATGTAGTGGCAAAGCTTCTAGACTGCATGTATTAATGTTAGGGCAGTCTTTTCTTCAGGCTCATATCTTAATGCAACAAGGCACAACCACATAAACTTGGAAATAAAAGTTAGTGGAGTCGCCAATCCTGTGTTAGTGTGTTTGGTGCACGTATGTACGAAATCACACCAACTTAAGGGGTGTGGTTTTCCCTCTTAAGTTATTGGTCACAGGCAGAAAATATATGGAGTCAAGAAAGTTAGTGGAACATCCTAGAACATAAACATACTAGATAGATAAATTGCATGCATGTTCAAACATAAAACCAAAAAAATAACACAAAATATCTAAATAGAGTCAAACAACTTCAATAATCCAAACGACGACGCTTATGTCCCCTCTTATTGAGTGCTGGTAAGAAATGAGGATGAAACTTTAACCCATTTTCCAAGGGGCACTTAGAACTTGGGGTTCTAAGTCCCGATGCAAGGATGTCTTTACTTCCGAGCTGCCTTGGCACAAAGTCCCCCTCTCTCTACTATGGTGGACCGGAGTTGTTGTTTGGCCAACAACTGAGTCCCCTCTATCTCTACTCCGGATCACACATTGTTGGTATTTCTTGGGGAAATTCTGGCCAGCATAACAATGTTCTCTCAAATTTCTCATCTCTTGGTCGCCTTTTATAGGATAATTCAAATCCTCCTTCCCTCTCTTGGTACTTTGTGGATGGTGACCCAAGAGTGGAAGGTGATTCCATTGTGTGCCACATTTATTCCATTGTGTGCTCCCTTAATGTCCTAAGGAGGCTTGGGTGGCTGTCCTTAGGCGGCTTCAAGTGTGGAATCAATGTCCTGGAGTGTGCTTTTGTGGTCCCATAAAGTGACTTCCGCCACTCCCAGGATTGCGCGCTTTTGGGGTCAAAAGGCGCGCAAGGGCGCGTTTATCAAAGGATTTTGTGCGCAAAATCATATTTGACTAGTTCAAATTTGAATTTTCCTCAAACCTTAGAGATTTTTTAAATACTTTCAGATTCTATGATGTCTCTCAGCCATGTAAATCCTTCTGCCTAACATCAAATAATGTCGTCTTTGCTTTTACAATTTTCTAGTCATAACAAACACATTTCCAAAAATTTGAACACATTAATTGATTCCTTAGCGAATTATGTTTTAAACAGACATTTGCAACACATATAAAGACAAATTTTCAATTCACATCACATAATTGAATAGTATTGCACATTAAACATAGGAAAACATTGAAAACAAATAGATAGATAGTTTAGGTTTTTACAAAATTTGTGCCCAAGACACATTGGTCATCTAACCTCAAAATGTATGCAAAAATGTCAAAAGTAAACTAGTGATGTTCACGATAACAAGCAACTTCTCTAGCTATCTTTCTCAATAATCGCATCCAACGGTTAGGAACACCAATAGTATGGCATTGCAGTCTCATAAGTAACTCCTTGAACCAAAAATCCGGTATCCCAAGGGTCAATCCCTCGACGTGCTACTGCAGCTCAACAAGAGTCTTGGTCAAATCTAAATCCTGAAGGACTTCTCTCCCAATAGTCCTCTCTGCTGGCTCATCTGTTGCCTGCTCTAGCTGACCCATTGGTCGGACGCGACCCACATCTGTGTACATCAAAACTTTATTTTAGTCTTCGGAAACATCAAAAATACAAAAAACATGTAGAAACCTCAAAAATAAAAATAAAAAAACGTGGTCAAAACATTTTTACCTATTGCACCCCATTGAGCGCCATCTAGTAGAATCAAGTCTAGATCTCCACAAAAATCTACGCCTGCATGTGAATACTCATCTATGGTGATCATCTGTCATCTGAAGCAGAAAAATAATGCAGTATAGAATATGATGGGTGATTGAATAGCATGTCTAGCCATCAGTTCAACCCATCTCTACATCCGAGTATCTCTAGGACTATATATGCTCAACGTAACATGTTGCGGTTGCATCAATGGAACCTGCTCTAAAATTAAGGAAATAAGGATTGATCCATAACTAAAATTATTCTTCCTGCCACCCTTTGCTTTAGTCAGTTGTTCTTTCATCTAAAAGAGTATTGCTTCAGCCTAGTTGAACACTGTCGGTTCTAAGCACTCAAGAACATATTGCATGTATGATCGGTTCGCAACATGTAGTGTCGTGGAACCAGCAAGCTTTGCAATAGTAAAAAGGATGGTTCTCAAAGGAAAATCACGTACTTCATGTATATTTATTTTCCATCTTTACTTGGTTCAATACTTAGCTAGCAATACTAGCGTATGTAATCCCTCACTTTCTCGCCTCCAAGAGCAGATCCTGCAAGGGAAATAGGGGAACCTCGTCTCGATAATCCAGTGAGAGAGTAAATATCCTCAACCAATATGGGGAGCACTTTGTCCCCAATGTGAAAAACCTGCAATACCCAATCCCATGAATGAACTACGAACTCTAATAGTTCCATATGTTGCCTCATCCATAATAATCTGAAGTATTTAAGCAACCCACAATCCCTGAGGGCTCTTATTGTACCCGGATCATTTATGGCAATCATATCTTGTTCTTCATGTTCTCTTTCTCTCCATGTAATAGTCATTTTGATCTGATCAATACCTGAAATCCAATCATAAGCTTCATTAGGATCCATTTCATGTAAAAAGTTTGGGAAATTTTGGGCACACATCAATAAGAAAAAATGATAATTGCACCCAATGCACCCCAAGACAAGGGATAGAGTGTTGCAGTGCACCTGGACTTCAATTCTAGTGCACTACAACACACCTTTTGACATTCAAGGGTGCATTGCCCTTAAAACGTAATATATTTACCCTAAGGGGCTCAAAACCCTAAAAATTTACCATGAAATGAAACATAAATGATACTAAAAGAAAGAGAAGGTTAATAGCTACAACCTGGATCAAACAGCAAGATAAATCGTCCACTGAAACTGTCGCAATCAACCACTGAAGTTTGAGGGAAAAACTGGTTCAAAGCTCCTAATTTTCAAATGGTAACTATGGAATGGTAAAATGAAATTGTAAAAACTACTTTTAATAGTCATTTTGATTATTTTTATCATAATTAATGATGTGACTATAGTTTTTATTCATTTTTACTATGAAACAGGTATTTTTGATCCATTTTATGGTTCTCTGAATAGGTTTCACAGCTGATACAGTGAGTTTAAAGTGCACAACTATTCAAGAATGATTTAACCACAAAGCATACTTTTATCCTGTTTTTTCAAGATTTGATAAAAATGAAAAAGGAATTAAAAGCGCACTTTTATCTCTTTTTAGAGCTTTGATAAATGTGAAAAAGGAACCCCCTGGAGTCTTCTTTTAGCTCTTTTCAAACAACGATAATGTGGAAAGATTTTCGAGCACTTGTATTTTCGAGCTCGTAAAAGTAAATGAAATGAAATCTAGTATGTATAATTTTAGCCCTTTTCTGGACAGAGATAGATTATTTACAAAAAAGAAACACCTTAGTCGAACATGGCTAAGAGGTTTTCTCAGGTATCATGTTACGCTTTTTCGGACTTGAGCGACAAATTTAGGAAAAAGGACTCATGGGGTTTTCTTTTTTTCCCTTTTTTCAAACTCTCTAAACATGAAAAAGGACTGGGTTTTCACTATCGTTAGACTCATTAAAACATAAAATAGTTACGGAATTGTCGATCATGGAAAGATTGAGTTTCATTATCGCTAGACTCATTAAATCATTAAATAGCGATGGATCACCCGAAGGGTCGAATTATAAATCAAGCATATGTTACCCTCCTAAAGCTTATTAAAAAATAAAGAGCTACTGGTCAACAATGACTGGGGAAAATTTGGGAAAAAGAACATAACACTTTATGGTAGCAGGTCGCTCTTGAACATGACACTTTCACTTCATCACCATGTCTTTGGGTTGGGTAATCTTCTTGACGGTTCATCATACCTATGGTCCATCATACCATCACTTCAGTTTTGGGTCAATGCTTCCAACTCATTTCAGTGTCTTTGATATATTCAAGAGAAATCATCCAGTAATTCCTCATATTCTGCAATACTCATAAACCTTCATTTTCGTGACCGCCATCCTTGAAAATTGCTACATCAAGTCACATTTTTTCTCCAAAATCATTACTCTCATTTCGCGATAAAGTTGCTTCCTCTCGACATCACCTCATCATCTATGAAGTTAAAATAGAAACATCTTTCCATTTCCTTGGAGCTCGCTACATCATCGGTAGGTTTCTCACTTCTAGACCTTCGACCGAAAGATTTTGTTTGGTGTTCGACATCAAATCATTTATTCATGCCTTGAAAATTGTACTGCAGTACCTTGATAACCATTAACATCAAAGGTGGTTTATCTCGCGTATGTTAACAACTAACATTATTGGTTGGTAATCAAACGATGTTTTCCCATGTTTGACTTCAGATCATATATTCACATGGTTAGAATTGTACTTGAACGATCGAGTGAATGAGATAAGAATACCCCGGATCTAGTTTCATCCATCCGGGCTACGATTTCAGGAATGGTACACTTCATCCGTACGATGGCTTTACATACAAATGGTCATCCAAACATGGGCCTATATATGTAGGCATGTTTATATCTATAGACGACTGTCTGAATTATGTATGTGTTATGATAGTTTATGTGCTATGCATGGGAATGCCTCCCTTAGCAATTCATGTCCAATATGTAAGATATCATGATGTAATGTATTGCAAATTGATGCAGGTCACCGTTCGCTTCAGATCCTACTCATCACGTCGTAAAGCATCTCATCCAAATATTATCATTATTTTGACTTCATGCTTTAGAGGGAAAATGTTATAGGTCAAATTGGGCATCATCCCCCGAGAATAGGTCAAATTGGAAATAATCCCCCAAGACCAATGAATAGGGTCTATCATCCCCCAAGAATAGGTCAAATTGGAAATCATCCCCCAAGACCAATGAATAGGGTCTATCATTCCCTAATTCAATTGTTATATGCTCTAAGAGAAGTCATTCGATTGATGGCTTCAATTGTGAGATTTCAAATTTTTGAAATATAGATTATATGACCCATTGACTCATCGGTGCATCTCTGAATGGGCCTAAGTGTGTTGCAATGCACTTAACCCCATGTAAGGGTGCACTGCAGTGCACTTCCTTACACTTAAGGGTGCGTTGGTCTCCTAGGAGCGAAATCATCATTGTTTCAAGAATCTCCACATGTCCAGTGCCTTCTAGAAGAGCTCATAGGTATCATACTTCGAATACAAGTGTTAATCCATCACCACTAAACTTGGAAACATGTCTCACGTATTATTAGAAAGCCATTCAATTCCACTTATTGAGAAACTAACTTCAATTTAGCTATAAATTGAGCACTCAAGCACTCATCTAAGTGCTAGGGAGGAAGAAATTTTTGTAATGTTATGTTGTTGGATTCTCAATTGATGAGAGCTAGAAGTATTGTTATGCTACTGAGATGATGCTTGGTGTGATGAGGACAGAATGAAGTTGGAGTAGGTTGACGATGAATCGATATATTGGTTGTAATATTCTCCTCCTACTTTCTTAATAAAGATATATGTTCATTTTCTCATATGTATGCTTACATCTTGTGAATTGCATTCTCAATTGTGTATGTATTCTCAGATCTAATATGTATACTTGTATATTTGTATGTTCTTTTTTGTTCTCTGTCTTTGATTGCAGGTATTGATCTAGCGGCTTTAGTTGGATTGAGAGCGACAGAAACAACGAAAGAAGGAGAAAGAGATCAAAAGGATTACAAGTAGGTTTCTTTCCTTTTTGTCTATCTATTTGTCTTAGAGAAAATAATAGTTGTCTTTCTTCTGTTCGTTGTTCTGAGTGAAGGAACACCACACTCAGGGAATATAGTTTATCCGTAGATTATAATTATTTATAACAATTGTTGTTATTGTTGTACCATCCTCATGGACTATTTTGTAGGATATTAGGCAAATCTTCCTCAATTGTTGGTTGTAATTATCGTCACATCCCTTTTGGACTATTCCTCTATATGTTAGATGGATCCTTCAGTTCATGTGTGTCTCTTCCTAGGTGGGTCTATTACCTCTCTCTTAGAGGCTAACTTACCTCTCTCCCCCCGCAGTAGAAGAACCTTGACATACTTGCAATTGGACATTCACCAGGCACACCCCCTTACTTTTCGAAAGTACATATGCATCCCTCTCTCTTTCTAATAGTTAGAGTCGAGGAAAATCTTTAATAATATGGAAATTAGGCCTTTATTCCGAATTGGACTCCTACACCAAACGGTGTGAGGTTTAGTTGGGACTTCATATCGGGTAGATACCCTAAATGTTTGTTAATCCCGCACCGTCAACACTAAGACAATCATCCCATGCTCCTCAACACATGTATCTTGGGTTGATAATCAGTCCCATATAATGTGATCTCAGCCCAAGCATCTATAATCAATCCCATGTAATGTGATCTCAACCCAAGCATCTATAATCAATCCCATGTAATCTATTTTGTTGTCTAAAGTTTATGTATTACGTGGTCTTGCATCCCTCCTTTGGCCTAGGGTTTTTGGCAAAGGATTTAATAAAGCCATGATTGGATATTGAATTCTAAGGAGTTGATCATAGTGAAAGGTTGGTGATTTACAAGGATGTTATGACCTATGGGATCATAAAATAACTCAAGATACACATAAATAAAAAAAACTCAAAAAAAATAAAATTTTGAAATATTAAAATAGCAATATCCATCTAAGTTATTGAAAGTCAAATAATTATACCTTATTCTCAATCAAGCTAAAAAAATCGAACCACTTTCTCTCTTATATCATATCGAATTCTGATTTTGATGGATAATGGCCATATTGTTGCTTCTGTCAAAGCATGGCAAATGGACAAGTTAAAGTAATTAATATCCAATCATTTACTTTTTTTTACAAAATTAAAAAATATATAATTTCACATATTAAATATACTTAGAAATTTTCATGTTAAAGCTTCTAAACCTATTTGGCCATGGTGATGTGTGGCATGATATTTGGCAAGTCTAGCTTTCGGTCCCTTGTCATGAAACATATACTAATTCAATTTAATCATGCACTAACAAAATATAAAATTCATTTAATGAATTTGAAATAACCTTATGACCAAATTTAAATACTTGTATTCTCTCCTCATCAAAATTCCTCTGTGCATCTTCTCTATCATATGCTTTCATGAGATCTTTCCATACTTTCACACTTACATCAATTGACCTTCTTTTGGCCCTTAGCTTGGGAGGAATTTGTTTTATCTTTTTCATTTGATTGCAATGAAATCTCTTTCAGTTTTGAGTTATTTGTTTTTTATTTTATTTACTGACCAACCTATCCCAAATTCGGTCTACATGTCATGGATGACTGCCTTTTGAAGGTGCATGGGTATCTTCGATAATGGAATATGTAGATGCTCTTTGAAGCATTGAAGGCATGATTCCTTCAACCTACTATTGAATACTTTCCCAGCATATGTCATTCTGATATCCCTAGAGATAACATCATATATTCACCTCAGTTTCATATGTATCCATAGAATATGCATAAGTACATGTACCAGTGGTGGAAGAAATTTGTGTCCTAGTAGTAGGTGGGAAGTTGGACTTCTCTGTTCCCTGTTCCATATTCTTAGAGGTTATTGTGATTGATTTTTTCCTAGATATTTTTCTCCAACAAGGATTTAATGGGGAATCAATCGATTCCATTTGACAGGGTTGCTTTGGTTGGTTTGTTTCAATGCCTTTAGTATGTTCTTCCACATATTTGACAAGAATGGACAAGTCTGTATCTTCTATTTTACTCACTACTTCTACCCCAAATATATAATTCATTGCCTCTTTTAGTTTCTCAATGTCATTTCCCTATATCTGTACAATAAAAAAATTATTTTAAACTTAGAAATAAAAAATATACCTAATTTATTATTTTATAATTTTGAAACTAAAAAGTAAAAAAGACAATTCAAACAAGAAATGGAAACATGTGCAAATATATAAATTGATTATGAAATACCTCATTCTCGCAAGAATAAGATTCCTTTGCTCGTTTTCCTCTGTTTTTGCTTGACATTTTTTGGCATCCTAGGGCGAAATTTTTTCCTCCGGACTATGGAAAATCCCTTCTCTTTGTTCCCTACAAGTTGCTCCCTTCCCTCTAAATATTTTAAACAACAGTATTGCAAAATGGATGGACAAGGGTTTGATTTTTTATTTCTACTAGGGGGTAAATGAGATGCACAAATTGATTTCGTGACTATTAGAGGCCGAATCACACCCCCAAATTATTATTTTTTATTGAAAGCCACAACATGGGATGAGAGGCATTTCAATATCTCTTCCCACCATCAACAAATATCCAATCGATTCGTTATTTTCTTTCATAGCCTAACCGCATTGCTCCAACCGTGGTTTGTTTCAACTCCGCACAAAACTTCAAAGTTTGCTCAATTTGCAATTGGTGAGTATGATAATATAAATATGGTGGATGTATTACATTATTTTGGTTGAATAGTCAAGATAATTAATAGGTTTATCCATTATGTGCGTGAATTATAGATTGGCGGGGTTTTTTTTCTCGATTTGGTATAATTTGTATTCATTGTCATCTTTTCACTTTGCAATGTTGATGTGGGAAGCTTCCATGTTATTTTCATATTTTATGAGGTTTGAATACCAATATTGGATGTGCAATGTGCATAGGCACATGGGATAAGTGGAAATTTTGGTTGATGTAAAGCCCTATAAATGGTGTTTTAACCCTACAATGAAGCGTGATTTATGTCATATTTTCCTAACCCACTGATGAATTTGGTGTGATTTCAAACTTCCTATTTTTAATTTAATATTCAATGACTCATAATGTAACAATCCACTAATTATAGTCACATAAACACATTTCCACCTTAAAGGTTTTGTTGCTAAGTGATTGTGTATACATGTGACACAAACATTTTAGATGACTATACATGTGACACAAACATGAAAGCGGTCGTTAATTCATCGAAGGATTTTTGGGAAACATCATACCAAATGAATGGGACCCCTTTCCTCAGTAAGTGAGTAAAACCCTTGGAAAGCTCAACATAATTTGGGACAATGTAGTGAAGGAAGTTCTCATTCCCTTGCAAACTCTGAAGTTGATGTAATGAATATGGAGGGGGAAGATTGACAATGGTCTTCGCCTTCAGAAGATCAATTAAGATGCCTTGTTTGGATACTACAAACCCTAAGAGATGACAAGATTCGATGCAAAAGACACATTTACGAGGATTTAACCGGATATTATAGTGTCGACATCGTAGAAAAATCTCCCGAAGGTGAGCTTGGTGATAGACACGCTTAACAGAGTACACAAGTAAATCATCAAGATAAGGTTGGACTATATGTTTGATATTGTGGAAAGCATAAGACATGGCTCGTTGGAAGGTAGCACCAACAAGTTTTAGGCCAAATAGAATTTTTTTTAGGCAAAGGTCCCCCAAGGATAGATAAAGGTGGTTTTATGTTGATAGGCAGCAAGGATATTAATCTGGTTATATCCAAAAAATCCATCCATAAAGGAAAAGATCTCACTCCCGGCAAATTCGTTGATGATTTGGTCGATAAAGGGATTTGGATATTTATCTTTAGGACAGGATAAATTAATATCTCGATAATCAACACAGACATGGATAGTTCCTTGTTTCTTAGTGACCAGAACAATATTGGCAACCCAATCTATCAATGGTATGGGGTAAATAAAACCAGCTTTGAGAAGTTATTCAACTTCAACTTTTATGGCAGCTGCGTTCCTTGGCTACACCGGACAGAGACATTGTCGAACAAGTCTCACATCTGGATAGGTAGGGATATCATGCTCCACAATAGTTGGATCATTGGCATTTATTCATATGACCAAGCAAAGACATCACAAAATTCTTTGAAAAAGGTTGTATAAATCTCAATGTCATTAGGAGAACAAGAGGCCCCAATGTGAATGTTTTCGACAATCCATTGTTTCACATAGATTTCGATGGGTATGGTTGCTGAGATGTTTCCCATGTTTCCTTCAAACAACACCTCATGAACTAAGATGTGTGTCTGAAGGGGACCAATCGTTGCAGGGGAAACGAAAGTTCCTAGACAGGTAAGAATATCACCAAGGCTTGAAATAAATGAGGAATGATGATGAGTATCATTCCAAGGGGTTTTGTTAAGCGACATGACTTCAATGATGCTTTCGTTAGTCGGGAAAGTCTCATTCCAAGGATCATAATAATCCAAAGAACCAATCCAAGAGGATTGCAAATACAAGTCTAGTATCGTATGCAAACAACCTTTGGTTTCATATGCAGCCGTGGAAGCCAAAATGATAGCTTGATATGCTTTTTCAATGGGGCTTAGTAGCATGGTGTTGCCAAAACGGTCAATCTAATCAGGGATGGGTATGATCCAAGGATCATGATGAGACGTGATCATATTAACCGAAGCGACATTAGTGTGAGGAGGAAGGTAAAAAGTTCCCATATAAGAATCGTCTTTGAAAAGACCCGCTCCAACGCTCTCATAAGTTATGGTGTATTTCCCAACATAAGACACATTACCAGTCGAAGAGTCACCGGAAAAGAAGGCTAGTTGGTCTATTGTGACAATCTTCTCTTGATGGGGAAAACAAAACACACAAAATAGGGTAGAAACTACACAAACCATTGCGTTAGTCCAGCTACAGCCAAGTAGAAGGTTGTAATTGAGATTTTCGTCAACAACTTCTACCTCCAAATTGACAGTTTCTCCCTTTAAATGGATAGGTAAGGCATTGAGAATACCATATGGGTGAAAACCTCTATCATCGAAAGCTTCTAAGGTATTCAGGGAATAGTTGAGAGGAGGAGAGCCAAGGGATTTCCAACATGAGATAGACATGATGCACGTGGAGTCTCCTTCATCGACAACAGTTTGATGAATGGTCTTGCCCATAACGACAACTTGAATGAGAAAATTAAGTTGAGGCGGTAGGTGAGGAACATGGTTTTCAAGATAAAAAGTGATCAAGTTGGAAGTTGTTTGATAAATTCCTACTATGGCGGATATAAAATCATTCTTTTGTGATGGACACGTCTGAAGTACTTCCAAATCAGACATCGTTGAGGGTGCCTGAGCTAAATCTTCTACAATATTGTAATGTTGAGCAACTCGTGCATTCATATTATAAGCAGATTTTCGAAGAACACCTTTGGGGGGTGGTCGGATTATGGATTCAATGCTACGTATCTCTATTAGTGTCAGTATTTACATATTGTCACCAGCGATAAATGGGCTTTTATCATGTCCTATTAGGGTCTCATAGTCAAATTTTATAGTTTCTAATAAGTTTTCAAATAAAATTTGATCATTGGTTGTTTTTTAGGTCAGCGCTGCTCCCTCCATACACTCATGTTCATCATCATTTCATGATCCATGTCTACCATTATCATCTAGAGTCTTAGGTCAGTCACCATGTTTTCACCTAGTTCAGTGTTTAGGTGTCTTTCATTTCTCCACCATAAATGTCCAAATTTTGTCATAAGAAGGCGAAACAAGGGTCAATTCATCATTGCCTAAAGGTTCAAGTGCTTCCAAAACATTGGAAAACCCCTAGTTTGATCACATACAAATATTCATTTTCCCCATACTCCACTGCACTCCCTAAACCCCTTACACTCTATCACACACCATCCCCTAAGCTTCTACACTCAAAACCTAGTCCCTACACCATCATCACTACCCTATGCTGCGATTTTGGCAACCTCCTAGACCTAGACCTGTAATTAAATTCCCTAGGAATACTCCTACCTTCCCTACCCCGCTTTCCACCTCCCATACCTCCCTAACACCCTTCCCTACCTCCCAAATTTCTCACATCCCCTTTTCCCTCTCCTAAACCCTCCATCCTACTCCTTTCCCACCATCCCTTGTTTTGCATAACTAGGGTTTATGCCTCGCAAAGCACCTATGGAGGAAGAGAAGATGCCCTATAACAAGGGAGGTAACATGTTAATAGATCCTTGATTAACAGAGATAACAAGTTTCAAAGGCACATGGCCATTCATTTCTACACCAGGAATTTGATCTCCAAGGTCAAAGTCAAACAATTGAAGGCAAAATTAAAAGAAACCCTAATCACCAAGAAGAAGAGGGGAAAACTCCATTTGCTAGCTGATGCATCATTGATTGCATATAAAACTTGATTTGGACCTTACACAACAATTTTTGAAAGTTTTGGAGAAGTTTTTGGGCATTTTCGACATTTTGGACAAATTTCACTAGCTTTTTGCACAGTCCCACTGCAAAAAGTGCAGGGTGGGCCACGCTGCGCTTTTTTTGGAGGCCTCCAAATGATGAAAAATTAGTTGGGATGGATATAAATTGGCTTCTACAACACATTTTAACTCCTGCAAATAAAAAATATCAGCTTTTGACATGTGTAAAAGCTAAAAAACATCATAAAAACACTTTTATGCAAGTGTTTTCAGCCACACGCTACATTTTTTTTACCAGTTTTGAAAAAAGTGGGGTTTCAGGAACTTAACTCCATAATATTCACCACTTAAGTACATTTTTTTTTTAACTAAGTCAGTTACTATTTATATTCCAAAAAATTGGGGATTGAAATCCCTATTACATTCGAGTGGTGAAGTAGAATAACAAGGAGGGGTGACGTGGCAAAATACCGAACCTCCTACATGATGACTATTGCTACTATGTTTCATATCTGTTTCTTTATAAAAACTAACAAACTGAAATAGCATAACTGCAAACTTAAAATACATGGTATTAGATGTGATAGATGGAGGAATGTAGCCTAGTTCCTGCTGCCTTGTCGGGTATTTGAAATGTATGTGGTGTCGTGGTTGTTGTCCGGGTTGGCATTGGGGACATTGTTGGAGATTGAACTCTGAATAGTCCGCCTGTCCACCATGTATCACAAAGTCTCCAGGGGTTCTTCGATGTGATAAAAATTATTGTTAGCTCCCCTCAGCTACTCCGTGAGGGATTGTGCTTGGTGTTGGAGGAAGCTGGTGTCCACCTGGTGTTTGTCTTGCATTATATTACAGGATAACTTTGTGCTGTAGGGTGCAGCAACAGAGGATCTCTTGAGTCATTCCTTGGCCTGTTTTCCAGAGGAGGGCTTGGCTATCTATTGGAGGATCAGTGAGGAGGTCTCTCGGGCTTATTTTAATATCAATGGCATCAGGCCAACCACCCATCTTCCCTCATAGCGCAGTCTCCAGCTAGATCTGCGTTATTTTTGCAGGCAGTTGCTGGGAGGGTCATTTGAGCTCATCAGGAGGGGTTGTTTCTGAGTAAAGGGATCAACATTTTGCTTAGATACACTATCATAGGAGGGCATCATCATTTCATATCTGCTACAGCCTCATTTCATATTTTGATTCAGTTGCTGTGACAAGTTAATTGTCATATTGTACATTCTCCGACATTTCTAGCAATCTCTCCTAGATTGGCTAGAAATCTTGTATTGGAGCCCATTCTTCTATTATTGGGCATTTATTTGTATATTTCAGCCATATTCCATGCATGCACATCTACAATAGCATCTACACTTATATAGACTGCGTAGTCACTGCTCTCCGGCATTTTGTGTAACTGTAGCATCTTATGTATTTCATGTTCTAATCATTGGAGATTGATTCCCACTGCTTGAGTGGCTTGTCCCTCAAGTTATTTATGTATTTTGTTGCTGATATGTTAATGAAAATGATGCCTGCATTATATTCCCTTTATTGACATGTTCAAATTTGCAGAGTTTAATGATTATGTTCATATATTGTTGTAGCTCTCTCTTTGAGCACTTTTCTGAGATACCAAGGTGTGGGAGATCTGTTTAACCCATCTTGAGGGGTTTATTTGAGCTCAAATTCTGGAAGTGTAATGTATGATGTGTTAACTAAGGGATACAAGTCCCCTTCCATCTTATTTTTGCATTATCTTCCTTATACATCGTCCCTTTGGACCATATTGCAGAAATTCCTGAAAAATGGACATTGTAGTGGTATCAGAGCATCAATCTTGGCTCAGCCTGTGCATCCAAGATAATATGCCATTAGAAGGAGAATCTCCTCACATAGAAGAGGAGTTTTACAAAGGAAACAAGAAAAGAGAAATGACGGAAGAGGAGATCTCCCTGCTTCTTTTCCAAACTATGGAAGCTATCATAGAAGATCTCAAGGAGATAGAAAGGGGGAATTGCAGAAAGTTTCTGAGAGGGTTTGAAGATGAAGCAAGCCCTAGCTATTATCATGATGGGTGTGGGCATTCAGCCACATGTGCAGATCCACAGCGCAGTTCATTTCCCACTTGCACTGCAAGGAGAATGGAGGAAGAAGATAAGGCCATTGGAGGTACAACGCTGCAACTCAAAGGTATGGCTCATGGTTGGTGGTTTGAAAATTTTGTTTCATATTATCATGTAAATGTAAAATCATGTGATGAATTCACTAAGGGATTGGTGAGGGAATTTGATAAAAATCACTGTGAAACATCATGTATCAAAACCTCAAACACTTTGCATGCATTAGAAGGAACCTATTAGTCATCAGTATTTTTTTACTTGTTAGTGATGACTAGATCCATAGCTGAGTTTTCTAGAAGCTGATTTCCATATGTCAATTTGTCATCTAGAAAACCCTCATAAAATTTTTTTTCGCCCTCCTACTTTTCAGTCTGCCCATGTCAAAGTTAAGACTCATTATCACTATCCTATCTAGCTTTAGCCCTACTGGTCTGCCCATCAGCTCTGAAAGGAAAATCCAAGTCTGTTTCAAAAGCCTCCCCTAAGTTAGGAAGTGGCGCTTTAAGGCATTTTACCCTTGGAAACCATCAAAAGGCCAAAAAAACCTCCATCTGCTACAGACCAATCATGACATACCTCCCACTCTGTAAATGAAATTGATCACAGCCCTAAGTCGCGCCACTTACACACCCCTAAGTCACAGCACTGCATAGACCACAGTCTCAAGCTGATTATTAGGTGTTTTACAGTGTTTTATGGATTTTACAAAGACAAGAAATAAAACTTCATCTCAGGAGAAAATTCTTGAATACACATTTAGAAGAACAGCTGCTTCTCAATGTCAAACATGAGCCTGAGATACATATGCAGGGTAAGGAGTTACTTATCAAGACCTTGCAGCTTCCATTCAGCATGAAATCACAGTAGAAGAAAGACACCACTGTCAAACAGACTAGTAATTTGTCATGGCCAAGAACCTCCTTCATCTACAAGCAGAGGGTTGAGGCGCCTCCTTCATCTACAAGCAGAGGGCGATGGCCAATATTGACTTCAAGGATTGCAAAACTTACTATAAGCACAGGTTTGTTTTTTACTAGACAGTAAAACAGTGACTCTAGGTTTCTGAGTGAAAGTGATGATCAAAACAGGGCTAAGATCTGAAATGTTCAAGACAAAAGAAAACAGAGTTTTTGGTCTTGTGTCCTAAGAAAGAGAATCATTTGAAGTTTCAGTCATCATCAGGGTGCATCAAAAAAGGACTCCTTTAAATCAAAGCTATCATAACAAATATCTCTGCAGGGGTGTTAATATGAATAGCTCCAATCAATATTGAGCAGGAAAATTCTTCAGTAAAAAGACCCCTGTGTGTTCTTTTGTTTCTGTTGAAATGTGAAATACAATCCATGGTTTCTGGATGAACATAAAGAAGAGGCAGGAAAGTAGTACACAGCCCCAGATATAAGACATCTTAATATCAGTCAAAGCGCCAGTGTAAGTCCAGCTGTTGCAAGCTACACTCCACCACAAAGACAGGTGTTTTCTTCAGATACAACAGGTTGGTGTTTTCAGATTTTCATTAGGAAGAGGATGTCTAATAAAAGCCTTAGTATCTATGAAATAGGCCAACAGTTATTCCACATCTTATATACTTGCCTCCTCCTTACAAGCTAAGTTATGATCTAAGTTTTAAACCTAAGACCCAGGTGCATGCAAAACTAATGAGGAATGTCATTATTAGAAAGCAACTCAGTCATAGACGGTGTCTTTTCAAAAACATTTTATCATAGTTGACACGAAAATTTGAGTTTATCTCCTCAAGAGGCCTTACAATTGAGACTATTGTTCATAATAGGCAAAAGATGTTTTTTGACCTACTGTCGGTATGTTGGAAAGTCTGAAACAAACATAGGTTTCATTATTTAAATGGACTGAGACATCATGGGAACATTTTTCGGCCGGAGAAAGTATAGTGGCAGCCCTCTTGATAGACAGCCATGACAAGTCTAATCATCATTAATTTTGGACACCTACGGTTGGAAAGGGTTGATAGAGCGTTTGGGGTATGGTTGTCAAAAAAACAAGTTAAAGGATAGACCTCATAATTTTAAAGGGACAATGACGGACTGAGGAAAAACACCTTTTTCAAGTCATTAATGTTATAAAAGTGGTTCATGATTAACATGGTTTAAAAACATAAGAAACTCCGCTGCCTACATTATTTCGAAGCCCAAGCTTCACGATGCACCAAAGGTATTGTTGAAAAGGGGAAAAAGGCTGTGAAAACCTTTGCAAAAGACAACCAAAAGTTCATTTTGTATTTCAAAAAATAAACTAACCGTTGGGTGTTCAATGTATTAAAGGAATGAGGTCGAAGGGAAAATGTTTCGTTTTCAAAACACCAAGCAAGAAATTTAGTCTCTCTCTGCAATCTCCAGGCATTGAAACAGGTTTCGGGTAAATTTGCAGGAGTTTAAACAAGTTTTAAACCATTTCTGACCGCGCGGCACTCCTGTAGGAGTGCGCGGCGCTCTTACGCAACTTTTTTAAACTACGCTACAAGGGCGCGCGGCGCCCCCGTAGCGGCGGGTCACGGGCGCCCGACCACGACCCGACAGGCCACCCGGAGGCTGTTGCGCGGCGTTCTTCCTCCTGAAAGTGCCGCGCATGGATTTCAACCTCCAACACGCCTCCAACCTGCCTTCAACGTGATTTTAACTCCCGAACAAAGCCTTTCATCGAGTCACAAGGTATTTACACGTGCCCCTTTGGTTTTTAAAAAAAAAAAAACTGTTAAGTGTTGCAAGGGTTTTAAAAAGGCCACAGTTTCAGAGGTTGGTGTGAAAACTAAAATGCTATTTTCACATTGGCTAAAGAGGAGGCATTAAAGGCTTGTAGGTTTTTATTTCATTAGAGAGCTACTGTATCTACCATCGATGAAGAACAGTGTGAGGTAAAGAAAACCAGTGTTTGCAAATTAAGACATTTGCCCTGTGTATACTTTGAGATGCCTTTCATCCCAAGCTCACTGTCAAGTTAATTTCAGAGGATATAAAGACTTTTTCTAAAGAGACAAGTTTTACATGCTAAAAGGAGTTTTGTTTGTGTGAGAGGATAAAACCCTACAGCCTTATTTGAAACTTTGTTACCATACCTATAAACTGTGTTGTTTCTGTGAGAATATCCATTGTTCAAAAGCTGTGCTGGAGTGGTGAGCATACTGATAAAAGTGCTTACAAGGAAAGAGATGTGTTGAACTAGGAGCTGTGTATTTTCACCTTTACAAATCAAAGGACAAGAGATCCTATACCTTCAAGGCATCAAAGGGCAGGTCACTCCTATAAACCACAGAAAGAGACAGTTTTTCACTGTGTATTCTACATTACTGTCTTTTGTTCTTAGAGATTATTTGATAAGTTGATATTCATATAGAGCAAAGAACTTTTCTACAAAGACAAAGGTGTTAAATTGATAAGGGGCATTGATTATTTGAAAAAGGAAAAACTCTTACAGGTTTTGTTGACCTTTTTGAAGCATTTTTCAAAACTCTGTCACCTTGTCACATAAACTGTGGCATTGACTGGATGCTTACACTAAGGGTTGATTGCATAAGATATGAGTTTGTTGAGTGATTGGCACACTAGGAAGGGCAAGTTTGTAATGATTGGAAATTTCACCATTGCTCAAAGGTACAAAACAGGTTTTGAGCTCCAAACATCACAGAGCAAGGCGATTTTGACACTCTAAACAACATTTTCACCTAACAGTTTGTCTCCTTTTCACTGTATTGTCTTTTGTAAAGAGGTCTGCTGGCTGAGATACATTAAAGGTGGAAAGGCCACTTTTTGAAAGAGAAAGGGTTTTATATTGTGAAGGAACAGCGTGCAGTCATCCAAAGACATTGTTCACTGTCAAAACAGTGAATTAATAGAGTTCACCTTAAAGAAGGCAGTTAAAGAACAGTGAGGCAGTTTGTTTCTTCAAGAGCTTATTTAGCCCAAAATGCCGCCCAGGCAAGACAGCAGAAGTGGTTTACATAAAATATATGAGCCAATCTCTACAGAGGAGGTCAATTCTCATCCATCCATCCTCTTCAACTTTCATGAGGTAGGTTGTTTAGATTTCTGCCAGAAAGTACAGGAGGTCAAAAGTTTCTCGCCCTTGACACACCTATGCGCCCTGAGGTTCCAAAGCAAGCATTTCCAGGTAGCAGACCTTGATTTCAAGTTTTCCCCGAGGTTAGTGTCTAAAGCTACCAAAATTCCATATCATGGCGAAAAATGGTTCAAACAGACCCATCTAGACTTGGATGACTACAAGCCTTTCATCAAGCCCGAGCATAGAGATACTTGCACTACTATTTTTCCTTTCTCTTATCTTCTTGACAGCTATGCTCCTCTAATGAAGGTCATAATGAAGTAGTTTACTTGTGAAGGGAGATTTACTAGAGTTTATGCCTACCATGTCCGACTATTGATGCATTTCACTAGAACCAGGTAGTTAAATCTCCCTTAATTTTTATACAAGAGCATCGAGAAGATGGCATCCACAGTCCAGAAGAAGACTCCATCTCTGCAAATAGCTTCCCTTTTCCATCATTCTCTGATCAAAATTATCATCCTACACCAGCTAGCGAAGAAAGAGGTTCCATGGGATGTTTTTATCAGCCACCCAGATTTCTCTACTGTTCCTCCTGTCCATATATTTCCCACCCAGCCTGTTCATCGCCCTGTACCTTTGTCCAGCAGACCTACTCCTAGAAGGCTCAAGTTTCCTACAGAACACTCAGGACAGCATGAAGAAGAAAGACATGAACAGGTAGAAGAGGAAGAGGATAAGCATGAGGAAACTGATGAAGACCAGCAGCATGATTTTGATGGTCAGGGACAGCATCTTAAGCCACACAGTGAGCATGAGGTGGAAACACACCAGCAGCTTGATGTTGGTAAACAGGGGCAACAGTTGGAACAGCAAGAAGAAAACAGTGCTGAACAGCAGCATCTCAGTGAAAATGAATAGCAGGGACAAGAAGAAGAGCGGCAGTTTGATTTTGGTGAAAAGGGGCAGCAGGTTGAACCACAAATTGAACAAGGAATTTAAGTGGAACAGCGGCTTGATGTTGATGAACAGGGGCAGCAGTTTGAACAGCAGGAAGAGAAGGATGAAGAGCAGCAAACTAAAGAAGAAGACACATAGCAGCCTCAAGGAGAGCAGCAGATTCAAAAGGATGACAAGGGCAAAGAAATTGTGCCTCCTTCTCCTAAAAAGACAAAGCCCAGCACAACAAGAAAGAAAGGGCCTAAGGCTGCCATTCCAAAAGTGACAAGAGTTGTCCCTAGCAAAAGAAAATCGCCCAAGAGACCTCTCACTAGTATGCCAAGAAGGAAGAGTGCAAGATTGTCCTTCAAAGGGAAAGGCAAGATTGGAGAAAGTCAAGAACAAGGAGGTGCATTGGCTGTCATTCCAATCCAAAGTGATGACAGCGATAATGAAGCCTGCATTCTTGAAAACCTTCTAATCCATCGCGAGGGTCAAATTGAAGCATTGGAGAATGAACTTCATCGGGCAAAGACCTTCAACCATTTCTTGGAGATCCAAAATAAACAAATGAATGTCCATTTGGCTGTCCATGAGGCACGAGCAATCAAATACAAGAATGAGGCAGCTAAAGCACAAATAAGGATAGAGGAGCTCATCGGTGAGTTTGATGAAGATGAAGAAGAAGACCAGCCTAGGCGGAAGAGGCCTAGAACCATAGGGCTTAAAAGAGCCCTGGAAAAGCAAAGGGAAGAAGAACATGTCCATCTTCAATCCTTTCCCCTCACTGCACTACTTGAGCAAGAAATTGAAGAGAATAAGAAGGCATGGATAGAAAGAGCCAATAAACACTTGGAGATGAAGCTTGAAAAGGCAAACAGAGACCTGGAGCTGCAAAGGAAGATGACACAGCACTATCAAAAGTTGAATCAGTTTGCCCGGCGCAAGCTAAAGGCCACCCAAGCAAAACTGAAGGAAGCAAAGGGGAAGCGCCTGGCACGGAAAGAGAAGAAAGGCACATCAACACTTGATATTTTGGCTTCAGCTTCGGAGCATGTTGCTAAGGACCCTTGAGGGTCATGCATACCAATTTAGGGCCCATTTTGACAATTTTTGGTTTTTTGGCATTTTTGGGTTTTTTGTCAAAAACTCATAAATTCGCCATTTCATTTTGAGGATTCGTCAAGGGAGGAGAATGGTACCATCGGATGCCATAATTTCACGAGCATGTCCTCAGCTATTTTCAGAGCGTTTGGAGATCATTTTCCCCTTCAAAACAACGAAAAAGGCTCGCATTTTGCACACTCTGCCCGGTCTATCAGCAGTCTGTAATTTTCTGGCTTTTTACACACAGGTGCAGATTTGGAGAACTTCTGGGTATCGGATTGAAGAAATTTCAGTTGCACCGGAAATTAGACACTCAGAGCTTTCCAACGAGCTATCATGAGCCTCGTTTCGACATCAGGAAGGCTGCCAAATGTTTCCGGCAAGTCAGGGGACCTTTTTCTGATATAAATTTGAAGTATTTTTGTAATTTTTGAACCTCAAAAATCTGCTTTTCCCAAATGTGCGTTTAGCTATTTTTACACTTGGAAAATGATCCAAAGTCAATTAAATTCCCCTTTTTAGCAATTTTTAGATATTTTATGAGATATTTTTGTGCCTTGGGCTTTGCAAAGCCTCAAGGACAAGTTTAGATATTTTGATTAGGCCAATGAGGATGGAAGTGGAACCATGAGGTTTTCCTCACTTGAGCCTATTTATTCCACAAGCTCTCATTGTAAACAAGGCTGAACTTGAGAAGAGAAGCAATATATGGTCATATGAGCTTTGGAGAAAATACTTGTGTTATGCTTTTGGATTGCCTCTTGAATGTTCTTGGATAGATGATGAAGGATTGTTGATGGATTCCATGACATGGTAGAATGGTATAGTGTTTCTTGCTTTGTTGTTGTCTTCTAGTTTTCATTCATGATACATGTTCTTGCTTGCTATAGATCAGTGGAGAATAAATTTGAGATATGCCCATGGAGGCACCTCAAATTTCCTGAATCTTCATAGATTTTATGTTTTCTTCTTCCCTAGTTATATTAAAGAATTCTTAACTGCTCTTTAATAACTTGAGGATATTGTTGCTAGTTTCATTAATAGTTCTATGCATGTTGAGTAGGATGTATGGTGTGCCCTGCTTACCTATGACTTTCCATAGTTCCATACATGAAGCTATCTCTTTGACTGATTAAGATTATCATTTTGTTTGAACCAAGGAGGCCTAGTCCCGATCTAGCCCTTTGCCTAAAACTATGCAAATCTTGTTGTTCAAAGTGCCCACTAACTTGAAGTGTTGTGTTTAGGCGTTCCGACATAGTGTTTTGAGTTGTTAGTCCATCTTATGTGTTTTCCCCAAAGTCTGATAGCCATTTCCCAAAGTTAGAGGGTCTTATACTTCTATGCATGGCTTGAATGTTTGTTTCTATGTGTTGATTAGTTTATAGTTACATTTTGCATGATTAAGGGTTTTCTTTACCATGTTTATGTTATCTATTAAACCAATGATGCTTGAAACTCTTTGTTGTTCACAAACTTGATGTCCATTTACTCCATTTTGCCCAAAGATCCTTTCTACCTTGAAATCAAATCGGCCCTTCAACAGCCTTGCATCGTCATCTAATAGCTTTCTTGGCCTTTTTGACCCCATAGCCCAGTTAATCTAACATCTTGTTACCTATTTCATATCTTTGATCAGTTTCATCCCTCACAACTTAAAAGACCAAAACAAAAAAAAAACATACTACCTAACTAGCCTAAAATCAGAACACGATAAGCAAACACATAGATATCCCTTACACATATAGAGAGAGCCCTCTCTGAGTCCAGGAAGGCTAGGTCCTCGGGCTCCAAAGCTTGGTTTGATGTTACACTGTCATTTCGCTTGCCAATCAGCCAAATCACGGGAACCTAACATAATGGCGACCACGGTGGGACCCTGAGTGATTAAAAAACTTAGTTTCCCTCATCTTTAGAGATCTTTAAGAATACTATCTGATTGACTTATCCCACTGCTCACTAACATAGTGACACTCACAGTAGGACCTTCCGAGTTAGTGACAATCTAAGTACACCTTAGTAACTCCTGAAGTATCAATCAAGCTTAGTAAACTTATATATTGTCTGAAGAGTAGAAAATAGCTCCTTCACCATCTTAGCAAAATGATGAGTCAGTTATAGAAAACTCTTCCAAACCTCGTAGGCACATAAAACTCAAAAAACCCCAAAACACTCCCTTAGATTGGTTTTTCTGTCAATATTGGTGGTGGACCATACACACATATCTCAAAACAACCAAGTTCCACCTGGAGACTCCACTAGCCTCCAGTAGGCCTTACTATTTTATCGAACTCTAGGTTACTATCCAATTGATCTATCCCATCGCTCACTAACATAGCGGGAGATGGTAGGACACTGAGTACATGACAGTCTAGCAAACTCTTATAGACTCTTTGGTCCTTTAGATACTTAAACAAACAAGCAGTCCATAAACTCATTTAGAGTAAACTCTTTTTGTTATCGCCACCCTAGCAAAGTGTTGAAACAAATTTAGAATACTTTAAACCATAGATAGCACATAAAACTCAGAAAATCCAAAACATTTCCAGATTAGTTACCAGTGGTGGACCATAGCTATATCTCCACAAAAACAACCAAGTTCCACCTGGCGACTCCACTAGTCCATCCCTTTTATTTTGACCATCCTTCACCTTAGTAGAAATTTAGAGAAAACACCCATCCAAAACATTCACCAATACCATTCTCTCTAAACTCTAGATCCAAAATCTGGCTTCACGAAGAATCAACACCAGATCCCATCCAGACCCAAACCCTCCTATCATAGTAGATGACCCAGAGAATATTCTGTGGCAAGCTTTCGAAACTGACCATCTAGCTACTGGTAGATCCATCCGCAAAACAAGATCAGTACCTGAACATCTCACTATCCTACCAGATTCACCTTTTGAATTAGAGTCGTCAAAAACTCTTTTCAGAAGCAGATCTCATAGTAAGATAAACTTTGACGATCTTGAAACCCTAGACCAATCACACAGTCATAGTAGAGAAGCCTCATCTTCCACCCCCCCGACTTTCAGCTTCTTCATCACTTTGGCTCCCACCATCCCAGATCTTCTCAAAACCAGATCACTAGTCCAAGTTCATCCTCCACAGCTGTTCAAACCACCTCATCTCATCCCACTAGTCCTCATCTTGTACATCATCCATTAGTTCCCATCATGGTAGCCTGGTATGCATGTTTGGTGTTGCCACTGCCCTTGGCTCCTCTCCTAAATAAATATCAAGACAAAATCCCACACTTTACCGGAGAAGACACCACCACACCTCAACAACATATAAGTAGGATGATTGATGCTTATGAATACCTGGAGGTACAAGACGAGACCGTCAGAATGAGAATATTCGCCCAAAGCCTGGGTGGTGAACCCAAAACATGGTTCAAAAGCTTGACTCCAAACAGCATCCACAACATCCCAGAACTACATCAAATCTTCAGAAATAGGTGGGAAGTCCGAAGGAACCCTATTCAAATCCTATCAGAATATAACAACCTAAAATGGGAAAATGGGGAAAGTGTCCAGGCTTACTGCACTAGGTTCAATAGTGTGTATAACTCCCTCCCACCTCATTTCAAACCCCCACTTGGTTTAGCCTTAGCAAAATTCCCCGAAGGTTTCGATCCGGACATGACATATCATCTGAGAGACAAAGATCCCCCTACCTTAGAGGAGATGCAACAAATAGCCATAAAAGCATATGCCAACTTAGCAGAAAAAAGGGCTAGGACTAGATCAGAAAGAAATGTCACATATAAAGACGAGGTCTCCACTTCATCGCCTTCCCTAGATCCTAGAATAGATGATTTAGTCAAAACCATGGCCAAAATGTGGGAAAGGATAAATGAAAAAGCTCCTGTTAGGGACAACCAACCAAACCCTCCAAACAGAAACCGGAACCAAAACTTTAGGAGGGAACAGCCCCAAAACAGACCAAGGGAAAATGACCAACAAATTAGGCCACCATTCAATGAAAACTATGTGGAAGAGGATGACAGGGATACATAACCTCTTGATGAACATCATTTAAACCTCATAGGATATGATAATGAGAGTGAGGTGTACCTCACAGAAGAAGAACAAGCGTTCTTTTCTCCTAATCAAGATGAGACCAACTATGAAGATCTCGACGACCTTGCCATAGATTTTCAAAATGCCATAATAGAAGCTCACCGGCAATATGACCTTAGAAGCAAAAGAAACCAAGATAATTCCAAGAAAGGTAACTCAGATACTGCTAAAACCCCTGATACCATCCTCAAGAAAGCAGTAAGCAGTGACAAAATCAAGGTCGAGAAGAGTGACCAAAACAAAGCTAAAGTTACCCAAACTAGTCCTAACTCAGCTGCTCCGAGTACTTCCACAAAAGTTACCGAAGCAAATATGGCAAACAAAATCCCGAAACAAAGCCAACAAACTCAAAACATAGAGAAGGTCGTGGCTGAAAAAGCTGAAACAAACATATCTAAACTTCAGCTGCCTTTTAGCTTTGAAGGCGAAATCGCCAAGATCAAGATCACCATGCCTCTTACTGAACTCATCGCCCAAAACTCTTATAAATCCCAAGTGCTAAAGGTCCTAAATCTAGGGAATGATGCGAACACTTTTAATCTGGCTGATGACACTCCTGAAGTGTTGTTTGGTCCAAAGATAGAGGGAAAATTCCAAGAAGGAACTACTCTTCCATTTTACATTAGCCTAAACATCCACGACCAAATCCTCCACAATGCCATGCTAGACTCCAGCGCCTCGCATAATCTTATGCCAAAGGTAGTAATGGAAAGACTAGGCCTGGAAATCACAAGACCATACAAAGACTTGTATTCATTTGATTCGAGTAGAGTCAAATGCCTGGGTTTGATCAAAGACCTTTGTTTTAGTCTGGCCCAAATACCTGCGAAACATCTAATCATGGATATAGTGGTGGCAGACATCCCTCCCAAGTACGGGATGCTTCTATCCAGATCTTGGGGAGCCAAACTCCAAGGGAATATTCAACTGGACATGTCATACGCCACCATTCCTGTGTTCGACCAGACAAGAATACTCTACCAAGAGTCACACATGAAATACATGATTAGTAGTCAAGAGAGGCTAGACAACATTCCAATGTATTCCTTACGTTCCGACCTGAACTCTTTCATTATGCATATTGATGAAAACATGGAGGAAGAGTCAGAAGAGACTGAAATAAACTTAGATCCACCACATCAGCTGCCCCTGGTGCTCTATGATGAACTAGACACTCAAAACTACCATGATCATGAACAGCTGTGTCATGAAGAAAATAAGTATGTCCCTTCTAAGGTGGGATTAGAGCAAGAAGCGCAAACCCTTATGTACTATCAAGCGAATTACTCTAACTCTAGTCAAACACCAGCAGTAACCTGCGGAAATTTTTTCCGGGTAAAGGCTTTAGAAGACTTACACATCATAAACCTGTTCGGAACCCGGGAGCAAGGAAGTTTAATGTTTCTACCATACCTCAAAGATTTACCATCATATGTATCATCCACTACAAATGAAACTTTGACTATAGCCCCAGCAACTCAAAATCTAGAAAAAAATGCATGATAAACTTCTTATGAGCAAGAATGATAGTTGCAGTCCCAACATACCTGAGCTACTGAAATTGGCTCATATTCTGTCTTTTCATGAAGAACTCAAAAATGCTAAAATCAGAAATCTCATGCAGAATACCAATTTCTACAGGAAAAACAAGGGAAAATGCTGTGACACTTCTTCTCCCTCAAAGAATAACTTTGACAAGATAAAACATAACAATCTGAACCAAACTGTAATAATCAGGGATAAAACAGCTGGTCAAAGAGTCTGTTTCAATTTTAGAAATACTACTGCATATCCCTATAACAGAAATCCTGTTTTTTCAACCCAAGACCATGATATACCAATTAAAAGTGCTTTTAATCATGTGTTTTCGCAAGATGATGTTTCAGGTCATGTTCAAAAGATTCCCTTGCAAAGTAGACAGCTTAAAGATTTTTTCCAGTTTGCGGGAGGTAGATCTAATTTCAGAACCAAAATTGCAAAACCACCCAATATCAGAAATCTGTTCATGAAGGCCATGTTCCCAGTTTTAAATTTATGCATTTTTGCATACCTTGATGATGTCATTATCTATTTCAAGAATGACCAAAAGTACATGCATTACTTGAGGAAAATGTACAGTAAGGAAAGGAGTGGAAATCAGATATTCAAAGAGGTACAGCGAGGAGATACCGGGCTGTTCAAAGATTCTTGCATGAATCCCTATGTCATGTTAGAGAGAGAAAACTTTCCAAATTTCTCTTTTCAAGAGTTGAGTGGGCCAAGGGTGAGAGGAGATCCTTACGAGGATAAGATGCTTAAATTCCGTCATTTCCAAGATTTATGAGTGTGAAATACTTTCATTCATTGTATATACCACTGTTTGAAATATAAAAAATAGAAAAGTCAAAAACAGTAAAATATAGAAAAGAGGGCAAGTGAACATAGAACAAAGCCTCATGTTCCAAAAAATAGTCTTTCGGAAAGCGAGCAAGTCTAAATGCCGCTACTAGTACTTCAATGTCTTGTTCAGCTATCTAGCCTAATCATAGCTGAGCATGTTTAAATTTATTTGCTGATAAGTTAGTGAGTGAAAAAGATAGTCAACATTGTATAAGATTGACTTATCACGGAGTTTAGATTAGGGAGAGATTCTGGTTCCACATGCCTAAAACAGAACCAAAGAGAGAAGTGAGGGATGAAAAATACATTGTACATCTTAGCCCTTTAACAAAATTTCCTTTATGCGAGAATAATATTTGTGTACGACTTGTATCGCAAATACATGACACGTCAGTTATTAATCACAGTTTGAGTCATCTTTTGTAAATTTCTGTTTAAATTGAAGAACAAAATCTTTTAATAGAAGCACCTTGATGTTAAACGATCGATCTAACATAGGTAGGGGTAATGAAGGATTTCATCAGTTTAATCTGAACTCCCGGCAGATATAAGAGTAGAAATAGATAGGTTCATTTTGCAAAAAGAAAAATATGCATTGTCAAAAGGCTGTTAGTTCAAATGCGCCAAAGAGAAGAAAAAATGTTAGGAAAGATAGTAGGGTAGGTAGAAGTATCATTGATGTTAACTATGCTGTCACTTTTCAGAAATAACATCAAAAGAAGGGTGAATTTTGCGCCAATGGATAAGGCACTGGTCTTCATAAGCCAAAGATCTAAAATTCTGGACACCTCCTGACGAGGAGCTGCCCTCCCCAAATGGAGCCACTGTTAGTCATCAATATTTTTCACATGTTAGTGATGACTAGATCCATAGCTGAGTTTTCTAGAAGCTGATTTCCATATGTCAATTTGTCATCTAGAAAACCCTCATAAAACTTTTTTCGCCCTCCTACTTTTCAGTCCGCCCATGTCAAAGTTAAGACTCATTATCACTATCCTATCTAGCTTTAGCCCTACTGGTCTGCCCATCAGCTCTAAAAGGACAATCCAAGTCTGTTTCAAAAGCCTCCCCTAAGTTAGGAAGTGGCGCTTTAAGGCATTTTACCCTTGGCAACCATCAAAAGGCCAAAAAAACCTCCATCTGATACAGACAAATCATGACAGACCTCCCACTCTGCAAATGAAATTGATCACAGCCCTAAGTCGCGCCACTTACACACCCCTAAGTCTCAGCACTGCATAGACCACAGTCTCAAGCTGATTATTAGGTGTTTTACAGTGTTTTATGGATTTTACAAAGACAAGAAATATAACTTCATCTCAGGAGAAAATTATTGAATACACATTTAGAAGAACAGCTGCTTCTCAATGTCAAACATGAGCCTGAGATACATATGCAGGGTAAGGAGTTACTTATCAAAGACCTTGCAGCTTCCATTCAGCATGAAGTCACAGTAGAAGAAAGACACCACTGTCAAACAGACTAGTAATTTGTCATGGCCAAGAACCTCCTTCATCTACAAGTAGAGGGTTGAGGTGCCTCCTTCATCTACAAGCAGAGGGCGATGGCCAATATTGACTTCAAAGTTTGCAAAACTTACTATAAGCATAGGTTTTCTTTTTACTAGACAGTAAAACAGTGACTCTAGGTTTCTGAGTGTAAGTGATGATCATAACAGGGCTGAGATCTGAAATGTGCAAGACAAAAGAAAACAAAGTTTTTGGTCTTATGTCCTAAGAAAGAGAATCATTTGAAGTTTCAGTCATCATCAGGGCGCATCAAAAAAGGATTCCTTAATCAAAGATATCATAACAAATATCTCTGCAGGGGTGTTAATATGAATAGCTTCAATCAGTCTTGAGCAAGAAAATACTTCAGTGAAAAGACCCTTGTGTTTTCTTTTGTTCCTGTTGAAATGTGAAATATAGTCCATGGTTTCTGGATGAACATAAAGAAGAGGCAGGAAAGTAGTACACAACCCCAGATATAAGACATATTAATATCAATCAAAGCACCAGTGTAAGTCCAACTGTTGCAAGCTACACTCCACCACAAAGATAGGTATTTTCTTCAGATGCAGCAGGTTGGTGTTTTCAGAGTTTCATTAGGAAGAAGGTGGCTAATAAAAGCCTTGGAAGCTATGAAATATGCCAGCAGTTATTCCACATCTTTTATACTTGCCTCCTCAACACAGTGACAGAAAATGGTTATGATTTGAGTTTTAAAAACCCTAGGACAACATGCCAAGCTAATCAGGCATGTCTTTCTTGAAAGCAGCTCCATTCATGAACAGGTGCCTTTTCAAAAATGCTACAACAGCTGACCCAGACAATCTAGGTTTATGTCATCAAGATACATGACCATTGAAACTATTGTTCATAATAGACAAAGAGATGTTTTTACCTACTGTCAGTATGTTGGAAAGTATGAAACAAACATAGGTTTCATTATTCAAATGGACAGAGACATCATGGTAACATTTTCTGAGCAGAGAAAGTATAGTGAAAAGCAGCGCCCCTCTTGATCAATAAACCATGACAAAGTCCAAATAAATGCAGCAATTTTTGACACCTACAGTTGGAAAGGGTTGATGAAGCGATTGGAGACCATAGTTGTCAAAACAAGTTAAAGGATAAGCCTCATCATTTTAAAGGACAATGATAGCAGAAAAACACCTTTGTCAAGTCATTAATGTTATAAAAGTGGTTCATGTTAACATGGTTTAAAACATAAAAACCTCTGCTTCCTACATTATTTCGAAGCCCAAGCTTCATGATGCACCAAAGGAATTGTTGAAAAAGGGAAAAAAGCTGTCAAAACCTTTGCAAGAGACAATCAAAAGTTCATTTTGTATTTCAAAAAATAAACTGACCGTTGGGTGTTCGATGTATTAAAGGAATGAGGTCGAAGGGAAAAGGTTTCGGGTCAATTTGCAGGAGTTTAAACGAGTTTTAAACCATTTCAGACCGCGCGGCACTCCTTAGGAGTGTGCGGCGCTCTTACGCAACTTTTTTAAACTACGCCACAAGGGTGCGCGGCACTCCTATAGCCACGCGCGGCACCCCTGTAGCGGCGGGTCACGGGCGCCCGACCACGACCCGACAGGGCACCCGGAGGCTGCTGCGCGGCGTTCTTCCTCCTGAAAGTGCCGCGCATGGATTTCAACCTCCAACACACCTCCAACCTGCCTTCAACGTGATTTTAACTCCCGAAAAAATCCTTTCTTTGAGTCACAAGGTATTTACACGTGCCCCTTTGGTTTTTAAAAAAAAACTGTTAAGTGTTGCAAGGGTTTTAAAAAGGCCACAGTTTCAGAGGTTGGTGTGAAAACTAAAATGCTATTTTCACATTGGCTAAAGAGGAGGCATTAAAGGCTTGTAGGTTTTTATTTCATTAGAGAGCTACTGTATCTACCATCGATGAAGAACAGTGTGAGGTAAAGAAAACCAGTGTTTGCAAATTAAGACAGTTGCCCTGTCTATACTTTGAGATGCCTTTCATCCTCCAAGCTCACTGTCAAGTTAATTTCAGAGGATATAAAAACTTTTTCTAAAGAGACAAGTTTTACATGCTAAAAGGAGTTCTGTTTGTGTGAGAGGATAAAACCCTACAGCCTTATTTGAAACTTTGTTACCATACCTATAAACTGTGTTGTTTCTGTGAGAATATCCATTGTTCAAAAGCTGTGCTGGAGTGGTGACCATACTGATAAAAGTTCTTACAAGGAAATAGATGTGTTGAACTAGGAGCTGTGTATTTTCACCTTTACAAATCAAAGGACAAGAGATCCTATACCTTCAAGGCATCAAAGGGCAGGTCACTCCTATAAACCACAGAAAGAGACAGTTTTTCACTGTGTATTCTACATTACTGTCTTTTGTTCTTAGAGCTTATTTGATAAGTTGATATTCATATAGAGCAAAGAATTTTTCTACAAAGACAAAGGTGTTACATTGATAAGGGGCATTGATTATTTGAAAAAGGAAAAACTCTTACAGGTTTTGTTGACCTTTTTGAAGCATTTTTCAAAACTCTGTCACCTTGTCACATAAACTGTGGCATTGACTGGATGCTTACACTAAGGGTTGATTGCATAAGATATGAGTTTGTTGAGTGATTGGCACACTAGGAAGGGCAAGTTTGTAATGATTGGAAAGTTCACCATTGGTCAAAGGTACAAAACAGGTTTTGAGCTCCAAACATCACAGAGCAAGGCGATTTTGACACTCTAAACAACATTTTCACCTAACAGTTTGTCTCCTTTTCACTGTATTGTCTTTTGTAAAGAGGTCTGCTGGCTGAGATACATTAAAGGTGGAAAGGCCACTTTTTGAAAGAGAAAGGGTTTTATATTGTGAAGGAACAGTGTGCAGTCATCCAAAGACATTGTTCACTGTCAAAACAGTGAATTAACAGAGTTCACCTTAAAGAAGGCAGTTAAAGAACAGTGAGGCAGTTTGTTTCTTCAATAGCTTATTTAGCCCAAAATGCCGCCCAGGCAAGACAACAGAAGTGGTTTACATAAAATATATGAGCCAATCTCTACAGAGGAGGTCAATTCTCATCCATCCATCCTCTTCAACTTTCATGAGGTAGGTTGTCTAGATTTCTGCCAGAAAGTACAGGAGGTCAAAAGTTTCTCGCCCTTGACACACCTATGCGCCCTGAGGTTCCAAAGCAAGCATTTCCAGGTAGCAGACCTTGATTTCAAGTTTTCCCCGAGGTCAGTGTCTAAAGCCACCAAAATTCCATATCATGGCGAGAAATGGTTCAAATAGACCCATCTAGACTTGCATGACTACAAGCCTTTCATCAAGCCCGAGCATAGAGATACTTGCACTGCCATTTTTCCTTTCTCTTATCTTCTTGACAGCTATGCTCCTCTAATGAAGTTCATAATGAAGTATTTTACTTGTGAAGGGAGATTTACTCGAGTTTATGCCTACCATGTCCGACTATTGATGCATTTCACTAGAACTAGGCAGCTAAATCTCCCTTACTTTTTATACAAAAGCATCGAGAAGATGGCATCCGCAGTCTAGAAGAAGACTCCATCTCTGCAAATAGCTTCCCTTTTCCATCATTCTCTGATCAAAATTATCATCCTACACCAGCTAGAGAAGAAAGAGGTTCCATGGGATGATTTTATCAGCCACCCAGATTTCTCTACTGTTCCTCCTGTCCATATATCTCCCACCCAGCCTATTCATCGCCCTGTACCTTTGTCCAGCAGGCCTACTCCTAGAAGGCTCAAGATCACCACAGAACAGTCAGGGCAACATGAAGAAGAAGAACATGAATAGGTAGAAGAGGAAGAGGATAAACATGAAGAAACTGATGAAGACCAACAGCATGATTTTGATGATCAAGGGCAGCAGCTGGAGCCACAAAGTGAGCATGAATTTGAATCACACCAGCAGCTTGATGTTGGTGAACAGGGGCAACAGTTTGAACAGCAAAAAGAGAAAGGTGAAGAGCAGCAAATTGAAGATGAAAGGCAGCAGCAGGAGCAAGTAGAAAAGAGTGTTGAACAGCAGCATATCAGTGAAAATGAACAGTAGGGACAAAAGGAAGAGCAGCAGCTTGATATTGAAGATCATGAACAGCAGTTTGGGCAGGAATTTGAGCAGCAGCTTGAGGCACCAAATGAACAAGAAATCCAAGCACAGCAACAATATAATGTTGATGATCAAGGTCAAAAATAATTTGAGGCAGATCAGCATCATAACATTGAGAGACAACAACAACTTAAAGAAGACACACAACAGCCTCAAGGAGAGCAGCAGTTTCAAGGACTTGATAAGGATAAGGCAATTGTGTCTCCTTCTCCTAAAGGAACAAAGCCCAGCACAGCATGAAAGAAAGGGCCTAAGGCTGCCACTCCAAAAGTGACAAGAGTTGTCCCTAGCCAAAGAAAATCGCCCAAGAGACCTCTCACTAGTATGCCAAGAAGGAAGAGTGCAAGATTGGCCTTCAAAGGGAAAGGCAAGATTGGAGAAAGTCAGAAACATGGAGGTGCATTGGCTGTCATTCCAATCCAAAGTGATGACAGCGATAATGAAGCCTGCATTCTTGAAAACCTTCTAATCCATCGAGAGGGTCAAATTGAAGCATTGGAGAATGACCTTCATCGGGCAAAGACCTTCAATCATTTCTTGGAGATCCAAAATAAACAAATGAATGTCCATTTGGCTGTCCATGAGGCACGAGCTATCAAATACAAGAATGAGGCAGCTAAAGCACAAATAAGGATAGAGGAGCTCATCGGTGAGTTTGATGAAGATGAAGAAGAAGACCAGCCTAGGCAGAAGAGGCCTAGAACCATAGGGCTTAAAAGAGCCCTGGAAAAGCAAAGGGAAGAAGAACAGGCCCATCTTCAATCCTTTCCCCTCACTGCACTACTTGAGCAAGAAATTGAAGAAAATAAGGAGGCATGGCTAGAAAGAGCCAATAAACACTTGGAGATGAAGCTTGAAAAGGAAAACAGAGACCTGGAGCTGCAAAGGAAGATGACACAACACTATCAAAAGTTGAATCAGTTTGCCCGGCGCAAGCTAAAGGCCACCCAAGCAAAACTGAAGGAAGCAAAAGGGAAGCGCCCGGCACGGAAAGAGAAGAAAGGCACATCAGCACTTGATATTTTGGCTTCATCTTCGGAGCATGTTGCTAAGGACCCTTGAGGGTCATGCATACCAAGTTTGGGCCCATTTTGACAACTTTTGGTTTTTTGGCATTTTTGGGTTTTTGGTCAAAAACTCATAAATTCGCCATTTCATTTTGAGGATTCGTCAAGGGAGGAGAATGGTATCATCAGATGCCATAATTTCATGAGCATGTCCTCAGTGATTTTCAGAGAATTTGGAGATCATTTTCCCCTTCAAAACAGCGAAAAAGGTTCGCATTTTGCACATTCTGCCCGGTCTATCAGCAGACTGTAATTTTCCGGCTTTTTACACACAGGTGCAGATTTGGAGGACTTCTGGGTATCGGATTGAAGAAATTTCAGTTGCCCCGGAAAGTAGACACTCATATCTTTCCAACGAGCTATCATGAGCTTCGTTTCGACATCAGGAAGGCTGCCAAATGTTTCCGGAAAGTCAGGGGACCTTTTTCTGATATAAATTTGAAGTATTTTTGTAATTTTTGAACCTCAAAAATCTGCTTTTTCCAAATGTGCGTTTAGCTATTTTTGCACTTGGAAAATGTTGCAAAGTCAATTAAATTCCTTTTTTTAGCAATTTTTAGATATTTTATGAGATATTTCTGTGCCTTGGGCTTTGCAAAGCCTCAAGGACAAGTTTAGATATTTTGATTAGGCCAATGAGGATGGAAGTTGAACCATGAGGTTTTCCTCACTTGAGCCTATTTATTCCACAAGCTCTCATTGTAAACAAGGCTGAATTTGAGAAGAGAAGCAATATATTGGTCATATGAGCTTTGAAGGAAATACTTGTGTTATGCTTATGGATTGACTCTTGGATGTTCTTGGATGAATGAAGAAGGATTGTTGATGGATTCCATGACTTGGTAGAATGGTATAGTGTCTCTTGCTTTGTTGTTGTCTTCTAGTTTTCATTCATGATACATGTTTCTTGCTTGCTATAGATCAATAGAGAACAAATTTGAGATATGCCCATGGAGGCACCTCAAAATTCCTGAATCTTCATAGCTTTTATGTTTTCTTCTTCCTTAGTTGCATTAAAGAATTCTTAACTGCTCTTTAATAACTTGAGGATATTGTTGCTAGTTTCATTAATAGTTCTATGCATGTTGAGTAGGATGTATGGTGTGCCCTGCTTACCTATGAATGTCCATAGTTCCATTCATGAAGCTATCTCTTTGACTGATTAAGATTATCATTTTGTTTGAACCAAGGAGGCCTAGTCCCGATCTAGCCCTTTGCCTAAAACTATGCAAATCTTGTTGTTCAAAGTGCCCAATGACTTGAAGTACTGTGTTTAGGCATTCCGGCATAGTGTTTTGAGTTGTTAGTCCATCTTATGTGTTTTCCCCAAAGTCTAATAGCCATTTCCCAAAGTTAGAGGGTCTTATACTTCTATGCATGGCTTGAAATGTTTGTTTCTATGTGTTGATTAGTTTATAGTTACATTTTGCATGATTAAGGGTTTTCTTTACCATGTTTATGTTATATATTGAACCTGTGATGCTTGAAACTCTTTGTTGTTCACAAACTTGATGTCCATTTACTCCATTTTGCCCTAAGATCCTTTCTACCTTGAATCAAATCGGCCCTTCAACAGCCCTGTATCGTCATCTAATAGCTTTCTTGACCTTTTGACCCCATAGCCCAGTTAATCTACATCTTGTTATCTACTTTATATCTTTGATCAGTTTCATCCCTCACAACTTAAAAAACCAAAACCAAAAAACATACTCCATAACTAGCCTAAAATCAGAACACGATAAGCAAACACATAGATATCCCTTACACATATAGAGAGAGCCCTCTCTGAGTCCAGGAAGGCTAGGTCCTTGGACTCCAAAGCTTGGTTTGATATTACACTGTCATTTGGTTTGCCAATCAGCCAAATCACGGGACACTAACACTCTCCGCGACCCCATTCTGTTGTGGGTTATGAAGCGCTATGAGTTCTCTTTGAATTCCTTCTTTTCTAC